>BMAO01036131.1:0-60886 GCA_019973975.1 Trichonephila clavata
GCTCACTCTCCCGATACGTGCTGTGGAAGTATGGAAGTGCGACACCAGGTCAGGGATTATCCTTGAAACTTGATATATTTCAGAATTTACGAGATACATCACATTTTTAGAGAAGCTTCAAAGCTTAAAGTTGAAAATTGAAGCCTGAATACTGATTTTTTTTCCTTAAAACCACCATTTTTTTATTCAACCTAATTTTTTATCTATTTCAAAAAAAGATTATTTTTATTGTTTTGATCTTTTTACCTAAACACATGTCAGTGCTTTATTTAGAAAAAATTAAAAATAATTTAACATAAATTTTGAAATTTAAGAATTGCAAGCACATGGGGCAGCTAAGAAGCATTTTGAGAAAGAAAGAATGAATTTATATATGTTTCGAACATAAGGTAATCAATAATGGAGCAAAGTTACTGGATTATTTATAATTTCATGTTAATTTATCAATAAATAAAAAGAAATAAATTATTAGTTCAAAACAACGCTTGATTTTTAAATCAATCCATGTTTCATTTGAATTATTAAATATATGACGAAGGAAAGATGTTCAAAAAATTACTGGCTCAAAGCACTTTTTCTTTATTTATAAAATTATTCACATGCAGAAGTTTCTCACATGTATGACAAGTCTTTTTGAAATGTACACATGCTGTAATGATCTTGCCAACGCACCCAAGTGTGTGGGAGGATTGAATGGAAAACTAACCATATTTCAAGAAACAATCTAATTTATTCACAATATTAATCAGAGCTCAAAGACAAACGATCATGGCTAAGAGATGCACCTCATTAATGACTGTGCAGACATTTAACGAGGTAAGCGAGATATGAGAACATTTAAATACCGAAGGCAATAGCTCTAACTTCTTAGCTTTTAAATATAGATTCAATCTCCAG
This sequence comes from Trichonephila clavata, assembly GCA_019973975.1. Taxonomy (NCBI): domain Eukaryota; kingdom Metazoa; phylum Arthropoda; class Arachnida; order Araneae; family Nephilidae; genus Trichonephila; species Trichonephila clavata. Next base: position 898 of record BMAO01036131.1, read on the forward strand.
TGACAATTCGTCACCTTAGGTTATTCAACTATCAAATATTAAATATCCGCGATTCACATTAATTTTGATTAATATCTGCTCCGCTAGCAGTCTATCCTATCTCTCTCTATAACCTGAAAGCCTAGACTATATATAGTTGTCTTAATTTATATAACCACGTCTTCTTCAAGGAGGTGGAGTTTTATAATGAAAAAAAAATTAAAGAAAGAAATTTCCCCAAGAGGACTATTAGTTGAAGGAGCGTGGATAGAACCATCACAATGTCAAGTAAATTAATAATAATAATAAAAATAAAAAATGCGAAACATTTACGCACGCACACATAATCACACATGTTTTTAAAAATTAAAATCCTTTTGATACAGCTCAGTGTGAAATGTTAATTTTAACTGAAAGTAGTAGTGATTAAATACCCACACATTTCATTTTTTCGTATATTAGATCTAAAATATTTTTATTCACAAGAAATTAACTTAAAATATTGCAGACCAAATATTTTCATTAAAATAATAACTGTAGTAAATTCTAAAATGTTTTCATTTGATGGGGCAGGGTTTCCAGATATTTTATAGCAACTTTCGAACTCCAATTTTTAAAGCAATTTGCATTAAAGTATCTACCGCGGTCAATTAACCATTGGAAAAAGTACCATCTTTCGAACACGACAGGAGGATAAGTTGTCAACTGAACCAAACACGTCTAATAGGTTGTTCACACTTTTTTCTTCAGATAAATTCTTTTTTCCCTTCCCCTGAACAGTGGATTATTGATTTAATGTTCTACATCGATATCGACTGAAGCGGAAGTCAAGTTGCGGACGCGATGTGAATAATAGCTGAATATTTTATCCTTCGAAGCTTTCTTGAGAGCTTACTCGGAAAAGGTTTACTAGGATCTTCGGAAGAATGTAAACTATTTAGCTCATCTTGATGCATGGAAAACGAAAATTGTTTTCTTTTCTGCTGAATTCTCTAACTTTCGAAATTGTACCTCTTGGGGGGAAAAAAAGGTTCCTTTTTTTATGCAGTGTTTTAAATCTTTTCTCAAATGTTACGAGTATGAACAAGAAAATAAACTCTACAGCTTAAAATATTTTAAAATTCTTACTTCTTAACTTCTTTCTTGAATACACACATATATATATACATATAAATATAGATAGATATAGCATTCACTTCTTTTTTAAGGCTTTGGTTCTGTTTATGCATGGCTTGACAAGTGCTAAGAAACAATTATGTTCTTCGAAATAATTAAGACAAAAACAATGATTAAAGAAATGAAACTAAGCGCATATTTAGTAGGGATAATGTGCGTTTATTATAGTACAAAATGGTACAGTTATCTTCACATCGAAAAATTAAAATCTTAAAAATTAAAAAAAATATATATGTCCCTTGGATGATTTCCAAACACCCCTAAAAATTATCTTCAGGTCAGACTGTTGCAGACATGAGTACTTTAGTAACATATACGTTGACTACGGGCACTAATGCCCATTTTTCATCTGTTCTACATGCTCTTCACTAAACTATCATCTCGGAATCCTTTTGGGATATTGACCTACTCTTCTCTCAAGACGGGTTTGAGTTCTTGAACTGTACGGGGAGAAATGGTTCTTTGTGCAACATATATAGGCTAAGAGTATCTCAGGCATGCTCAATAAGACTTAAGTAGGGAGAGTAAGCAGGTAGTGTAATCAGAGAATATTTTCAATTTGCAGTGTGTCCAATAACTCAACGATTCTGTGTGGCCGTGCATTATTGTCCATAGGAATAAAGTACGGACCTACAGCACCCATAAAAATACTAACATGATCCTGAATAATCTCTCTGGAATATAACACTTCCTCGCTCAAAGATGTGAAGCGATGTTCTGCCATTGTGCATGATGCCTGCCTGCGTCATCACGCTTGGGACGTACTGATCACATACACTAACAAACGTTTGTGCATAACATGTGTGTTAATTTTCTTTTTAAAAAAAATTTCCATTTACATCGAAATGGATTCTTAATTTTTTCAATGCTTAATGCATAAAATACAGGGAAAAAAAGGAATGATCGGGAAATAATTGTGGAAAGAGTAGCATTTTGAATTTACTAATGCATCAACAAAGACAAACTGAGAAAAACCTCTTTAAAGTTTACAATTCTGAAGACATAACTATAATAAACTTAAAATACCCTTTAAAAAACATTAGTTATACATTTTTCTTTAAAATAATTGAAATTTTGGTTTATTTGAACCCATACATTTTTATAAATAATAAATTTTTAGACAGTATTAATTGCAAAAAGAAATTCCAGAAAAATAATAATTTTTTTTTCTGTCTTGACAAACTTTAGTTTTATCCTTCACATAATATTGAAGTATTATATTTGTATAAAAAAAAGATAAGAGGGATAAGAACTGAAATTTTGAAATTATTAATATAAAATCCCTTAATTCAAAAACTTTACATGCACACATTTCATGAAGAAAAATAATTACGTTATTATAATGTCTCGGTAATATCCTGCTTTATATATTACACCTTCTATTTTTAAAGTTATCATTTCTCTTTTTAAAATAAATTTATCGCGCTTTTTAACTTTTATTTTCTAAAAAGTGGGCATGGTCACGCGAATTGCCTAACTATTCAAATGATGTATTTTTTTCTTTTTCAAATTCTAATTCTTTGACATATAAAAGCGAAATATCAATCTAAAGATAATAATACAAAGAATAAGATTAAATAAAAATAAAGAAGCGGTAGTTCGATCGTTTTTGGGGTACCGACTCGCCTTAAACATTACCTTTTCTGGATATTAAAAAAAACAGAGAGAGAGAGCGACTGCATAGTGCTGGAATGCGCAAATATGTCAATATCATTGAAGTTCCAAGAAACTGTCAATCTAAAATCAATAAATGGAATCGAAATTTCAGACATAATTCAATTCTAAGTGTAACGGTGCTATTGGATTTGGCTTCGATGAAAAATAAGAGGGATTATTTAGTTGTTTTATCATATAAGATAATGAAATATCCACTTCTCTTCTTGATTGGACAAATAAAAAAAGATTTAGTTTTGTCTTTGTATGGATGCATTTGTTTTATTTTTGCTGAACATATTCACCAGGAAAGACGAATCAATGGGAATCGCTTAGAATATAATATGTTTTTATCCCAAATATTTTTGGTCATATTTCGATGTATCAATTTGAGAATTACTAATATTTTTCCTAGTTTTTTTTTTCTAAAATAATATTTTTTGTTCATGTGAGTTTTTTTTTAAAGGCCGTATCACACGTAAATTTTCCGTGCAATTTTTTGGGCCTAACTTTTCGCCGAATCTGAGGGGGAAAGGTTACCGTAAGCAAAATGACATGCTCTGATGTCTGCTACGCTCTTTCTCCACATTGAAACATTACTCGCTGATTTTTCTGCTTCGAAAACGACAATCCAATATTATTTCTTTTATTTCGCTCGCACCTTTGCTTATGGGGGTAAACAGAAATGGAGCATTATTCTGTTTAAAGTATTATACGCCGTTAAAATACTGTACACCATTAAAATATTATACTCCATATCTGATGCATTTGATGTGAAGCTACCACCGTTACCGCCATCTTGTTTATGACGTAGGATGCCAAAGAACCCCATTGGCTGGAATTTCAAGCAACTTTCATAGAGCAACTTTCTCAGCTCACTGGCAAAAAGTTGTCCGAAAGCCATTGCTATGGCAACGGAGTAAAAATTGCACGAATTGGCACAAAAATTGCACCAAACGTGCACGTGTGATAAGGCCTTAAGTGTTCGCCACTTACTTTGCATCGTATCATTTTCTATCAAAATATTTATTCCTTACATTTATCCACATGCTCGCGTGTTTTCTTTTTCAGGCTTATCACGACTTAGTGCTTTTACATAAATATTTGGAGTTGCGTATTGCGTACGAGTTCAATTTTATATACGAATTCCGAGAGAAAGTCAAAAATTTTCAGTAGTATGGATATTTTGGGGTAATAAACAAAAATGTATTTAAGCAAATAAGACATAATTTCCTGTGCAATTCTAAATTATTAAGTCAAGTAAATTTAAATTATAATGTGATTTTTTGCGACTTTGTATCCCTATTGAAATAATCGTGGTATTCATGTTGTTTTTTTTAAATGATCAGGTTACAAAAAATTTGAAGGAATTCATTTGCTTAAATATCAAACTAATTTTCTACATAATGTATATCGAACAATTTGAAAACGATTTTTTTATTAAATAAAGTATTACAAAGTTAACTCTTTATTTAAAGTATTATAATTTACTACAATATTTTTCATGCAAAATATTTTTTTTAATCACTACGTTGAAAATTGTGATATACATAAAAAAAAATACTCAACTTTGGGAAATTTATTCCGTTAGAGATAAATAATTAAACTGGTGCTTTAAAGTACAGAGAGTCCAAACAGGTCAAAAATATTCTAATAATACGAAAATACCGAATAACTTTTTAACTCACTTTTAACTCTTAAAAATGCTAAACAACCAGAGAACACTAATATTTTACAGCACAGAATGTTTATTTTAAAAGATTATTAAAATTTTAAAATTTATTTATTTATTTACACACACACATATATATATATATATAAACCGCTTTCACATATAAACTTAATTTGACGATATTCAAAGAAACAGTTTCCTCCCCCCCCCCCTCTTTATTCACAAAAATTCATTACACGTTGTGCATTTTGAGTGAGGTTTCGATTGAATGTTTTTTTAAAGCACAACATCCTAAGGTAATAACTGCTGTATTTTCTTAACATGAACTGCTGCACCTTGAAGCGTATTCAGTTTCTTGATCATTTTCTTAAGCATGTAACAAAAAATTAAGCAGAATATATATTTGCTTTTACTTCTTCATCTGATAAAACATACGATAGTATGTCACTGATTTCAGATGGTGGGTTCTCTCTGTAATGAATCCAAAGCTCCTTGAAGATTGATCTTCTTTTTTTCAGACATTCTAAGAAACGGAAAATAATAATAATTATTATTGTTAGATCTCCGTTACACAATAATAAATTAAAGTATTGCCAAGTTTTAAAATAAGAATAGATATTTCATTTATTTGCGTGGCAAAAAAAAAAAAAAATCTCAGGTTCAAAGTTCAAACTGTTTTGAAAACGTTAAAATAAAGCAATAAAAAAACGAAATAAATATGTTAAGCAAAAAAGAAATGCAAATAAAAGCATAAATATATTGCTCTATAGTGATGATTCTACAACACAACAAAAAAAAATAATAATAAGCCTCACGGAAGGAAAAAAAAACATCCCGTGTGCTGTCGGTTCATATGAATAAGACAATATTTATTAAACTATAAAATTAATTATTTACACTATTCACTTAAAATAAATAGTCAAATTGTAATAACCCTCCTTGGCTATCTTGTGACCCAGCTGAAGGTGAGGGAGGAAGTGAAGGATGTATTCGACATGATAATTTCAAATTATTTATTCGATGTTTAAATTAACTCAGAAACAATTCAATGAAACACAATAAATAGGATGTTCCAGTCAACAGAGGAAAGGGACGTGAGTCGCGTTTTGGGAGAATAGATCTAATTAATAAACGACTTTATAATAATCGATCTTCTACTTCAATATTTCTTTACACGGTAGATATATAACTAACTGCCATTTAACTTCTTTAATACTTTAAATATCAAATGCAATATGAAGATGACAAATACCTGAACTGTAGGCTGTCTTCTTATCAATTAAGTTTTAATCCTTCAATTTATTTATCAATATCACCTTCCAGGCTTTAATCTCTCACACGGGGTTTCTAACCGCTTACGGTTTTCTTCTCCTTGTATCTCACTTGTCACCTTTAGTTGACTAACTTTCCAACCTTCTAACTATCTATCCTTCTTCACTTTCTAACTCGAGAACTTGAAATATATTGTTAGGTAGATCGGGGTTCGAGGATTTTATGCAAAATCAGTCGTAAATAACAAGGCAATTCTTTAAGAGCGATGAGTATTTATTGTCGAAAATCAATCCTTGAAATACAGGATTCAGCAGCAAAATTCACAGAATAAATAACAGAAGGATTTTACACCTTCAACAGCACTCAGACACAATACGCAGTGTCTAAAATACACGCATGTAAATGACTATTCACAAGCACAGCCGAGCTGATCAAGTTTAAGGCAAGTCTACTAATCGCTAATCAAAACAATGCTTACTACTCGCTGGTTGAAATCAGACTGACTGTTGCGGCGAGTATCGCTCTATTTATATCCGAGGCCGAAATTTCTGGAAAGATGCGCTCGCGTCATGAGATCGTGAAATTAGTGGATTTCTCCACAAATTTCTAGAAGAATCCAGAGGGTACCGAACTCGCCAATGTCGCCAACTTGGTCGCCAAAAATGATGCCAACTTGGCTCTATCGCCAATATTTCGTCCATCGAATCGTCATTTTCACGTAAGGTACGACGTTGCTTGTGAATATTACAATTTTAACATGAAATAAATATAACATAGAGTAATATAAAAACATTGCACATCCAAATACAAATTATTTACATTATTTTATACAAAATTCGTAACAATATATATTAAACTTAATCTGCATATCACGTTGATATTTTTAATAGTCCCATAGATTTCCCAAGAGAGTAAATGAAAGGACGCGTATAGATCCGTCACAAAATTGTTTTCTAAGGTCTTCAATAACATACAAAAAAAATAAGACACCTTTTGACATTAACTACTTTTTCGTAACAAAAATGACAACTTTCGCAATCTGATCAAACTTTCAGCTGAAAACGCAACTTCTGCTTTAAAACTGTTCGCCTTCCCCGCTAAAATACTCATCATAGAACCCATACTGTCATATATAATGGAAGAGTGGAGGAGGTTTAAAAAATAGTAGGAGGTAGTAAGCATGTAATTTTAAAGTAAAACACACACACACAGCATTTATAAGTACTATCGGTAGATAAAGAGTTAAACGTTTTAGTTTTATTGACAGTAAAAATATTTGAATCAGACTATTTTCCAATTATATACTCTTTTTAATTTTTGCGCATGAAAAAGGATTGTGCATTTTTAATTGAACCTTCATTTCATTTGCATTCATTTTTCTTATTTAGATTTTTTTTTTTTAAAATGAAAGCAATTTTTTTCATTTCCTATTTTACGAAAAGGTGAAGATTCTTTAAACTATGTCTATTAATGTGCAATGAATTATTAAGTAACATAATCTTAATGTTGCATTTAAGTTTAAATTCATCGCAAAAAATGAAGGAATATGCTTACAGTATTCTTACGAAAGTCTAATGCTTTCTCCACTAGTGCTGGCTTAGTTCAGTGCTTTTCAAATTTTCAACATTTGCGTTCCATTTTTCAATCATAATTTTCATTGGGCTCTCTTCCATGCAATTACAATGTACTTAATGCAATAATGATATACTTTGACGCCAAGGCTACAATACAACTTTAATTATAAAACGTTCAAATTTTAAGCATAAGAATTAAATTTTGTGTTTAAAAACCCATCGGCTTCAGTAGTAATTATGAAACTTATTATTATGATATTGATTATTTATTCATCGAATATATTGAACAGTACTAATACGTTTTAAATATTTTATATCAGTGTAAAAATGTGAATTTTCTTTTTTTTTTATTATGTCAGAATGCATTTTGTTTCGCTTTCTTCTAGTAAGTTAATATTTTTTTAAAAAAATATTTTGTATTTTAAATTTTTCTAAATGTCCATGCCTTCCGATTAGGGTTATTACGATCCCCTAGAAGGCATGTTCTATAGTTTTAGAAGCAAAGGTTTAGTTCCAAAGTACATATACAATATTATTTACTTGCTTTTATATTTCCTTAACGTGTAAATTCTAACCTTATATGATAAGAGGCAAACAATGAAAAATTTCATGTTCAGATTATACATCATTTGCTAAAAAATTGATAAATATGAGAAAAAAGAAATGAAAAGGGTCACATATCTCCTTTATTTCCTCATATAAAGAAAGAAAATTAATTTTATACTATTACTATTAGTATATAATACTAGTATATATATGTCGTCTTTTATATATTCATATATACACTATTTATATAACATCGGATGCTTTAAGGTAGTTCTATAAATTGAAAGTAATATTTTTATAAATATAAAAAGAATATAATTTTAAAGGTCTCCATCTGAATGTATCTTGCAATATTTGCACGAATAAAAGTCTGTTTTTTATTTAAATTCATATTAAGTTATTTATATTTAGATTGTAGGTTCCTTCAAATATATATATTAATATGAAAGAGAGAAAATAATTGTTACGTCGTCAAATTAATTATAAAAGGTACCATACTCAAAACGTTTGCATCGTTTCTATCAATTAGTATCACATGTACACTATCTGTCGATCAGGTGGCATAAGCAACAACAACAACACATGTTCACTATTTTATTTGTTTTTATTTAGATGAAATTTTCCCGTTCCTTAATTTAACAGAAAATTGATACAATTAAATGCATGAGTCTATAAGAGTTTTACTAACACAACACCATTTTTTAATAATAATGAGATTGACAAGTTTTCTTTAATTTAAGATCGTATATTTCTATACAATAATTTTTTAAAAATATATATTAAGGTATCCGACTGGTTACGACTACTTTTTTTTTTTTTTTAAAGGAGATATGGGGATTTTTTTGTTATTTTTAGATTTGTTTAATGCATTTATAAAAAAAATGTGCTAAAATTAAGAAGAGAAAAAGAAATTATTATTACTTAAATGGGAAAAAATAGGTAAAAATTGACAAAAAATAGCATAAACGCTGCCCATTCTGCACCAAAGGTTGATGAACAAATTTTCAATTTTTTTCAATATAATGTGTTGCTATATTATTCAGTTTTGAAATGGCCTTCAGGAAAAGAGATATTTTCTTTTTTACAAAAACTAGAGAACTTTATCTCGGTTACTATATGAAAATGCTTAAAAAGACAGTGATTTACATAAGGGACTGTAATTTTTGTAATAAAACAGTGATTGATAAATCGGAAGGTTAAAACAATTCTACTATTATACAGAACTTACAGAAAAAAATTCAGTTAATTTTGTTCAAAACCTTTTTAGCAATCGCTGACCCCGTTTGATTATTTTCAAAAAATCACATTTCGAGTAAAGCGCGTTTTAAAGTATGACATCTTGCTTAAAGTAATGGCATCTGCTTTTACTAAAACACTTGTAGTTTTTATTCTAGTAAACGGAGAATGATAAACTTGGTATTTTTATAAAGCTAATAAGATGGCCTATAAAATAAAATCATAAAAAATTGTCAATTTTTTTCAAAATTCACAGTTTTAGGGTAGTCGGATACCTTACTATGCTTAAAGTTTAATTTCTAAGTTAATGCGACGTTAGGAAAGATTTAGTGATTTATATTGTATAGTCTAGTTCACTTATTTTTAATTTGTTGTTAATTTCTAAAAATATGTTGCTCAGGAGCTAAAAGAGAATACTTGTAAAGGATTTAATTTTCGAAATAGTGTTTTAAGGCATATATAACATTCTTTCAATTGAACTTTAAATTTTATACTATTCTTATAATTTGAAAATACAGCATACATTTGTTACCAATTTATATTGAAAAAAAAATTCTTAATAATATTTTTATACGTAAAAATATTAAATATATATATTTAAACGTTTAAACTATTACAAGTTTTGATGTTATTTTATGTTTAATTACATGCCTAGAAGATATTTTAACTATTGTTGTCGTTTTTTATTTTTCTCAGAGTTATCCTACTTGACTTAAAGTTAAGAGACATGTTTCAAGAAGAATTTATAATACCACTACATAATAAAGAAATTTTTATAAAAAGAAGAAAGGAGTAAAAATCAAATTTAGGACCACTAAAAAAGACATTTCTTTAAATGCTGCACAAATCTTCTAAGTGGTATGTCGTCCTAATCTTCTTTACACGTCTTTTGTAATCCTCTTAGAGAAAAAAAAAACAGGAAGAAATAAAAAAAGAAGTTTCCAGCCGAGATTGTTGAAGAAAAAGGACAAAAATGTGTGAAAAAAGTGGCTTGGAAAAAGTCAAGGTTAAGCATTTGGTCTCAGAGGGTCATTTTTTTTTAAAGAAAATCATCAGTTTAAAACAATTGGAGCGAATGAATACTGGATAGCACAGTAACTTCTTTTTTTTTTCATTGAACAGTGGAATAAAAAAGTTTCGTCTAGTAGTTGGAATGACTTAATCGATACTTGAAAGAATTATTGTTTAGAAAAAAAGTATTTTGTTTGCAATAAAAATATACAATCTTGTGATAAACAGTTTTTTTTATAAAGAAGTTAATTCAAGTCATCGTGAAATATCCGTTTTCCAGAGTACTGCATGCATTTCAGAAATTTACTTTTAAAAACTATTAATTTCTTTTCATATGTAAATAATGAATGTGTTCGTGATTTCATTTTAATAAGACAATAATCAAGTAGATGTAAGATTATTTATTTCGTAACTAATGATTTAAACGTCATGGAATTTGAACTAAATATTTTTCTGAAATTTTGCATTTTTTGTATTTAATTTTAAATGATGCTGAAGTTAGTAATATTTTCATACACTTAAAATCAATCAATTTTTAGTTTTTCTAATGATTAATAATTAATTTTAACAGTAAATTAATTCAGTTCCAGTTTTCCTTGTTAAATGCAAACTATTATCTATTTAGAAGCTTTATTCACTGAGAAAAAAAAAGAAACGAGTCTTACAGTAGTCGCATAGGATGTGTAACATCTGACTTGTTATCATGGTAAATACGCAATAGTGACTTTAATCCTGAAAGAAATGAATCAGTTATGACTGGAAATAATTTTCTATCGAATATTTATATCTTTAATGAAAATTTTATTTAATTAACACTAGGAGTAATGCAGTTTCTTATCAAAAATATTTATTATTGTTCAATTTTGGGAAGAGCAGAGACGATAGATTTATGAAAACTAAAGTATGACACATATACTTGTGATTTCAAAGTATTTAAAAATCGTTGGAATACGGCGTCAATAACAGTACCACTGTTAGTTTATTCTGGACAAAGTCTAATAAGACTTGCTGGTATGTGCGGTAGGCGGGCGTCTTAATTGCTACTACAGTTGGACCCCGCGACGAGGCTAGCGAAGAGACACCCCCAAGGCGCTGAATTGGTCAAATCAAATAGCGCGCGCTTCCCCCAACTTTCTGTTACGCATTTCCGTCCCTTTTCACGAAATCACTCCAACAAATATCCAGCAACCGAGAGTAAAGATGCTACACATCAAAAATCTATATACTGTATATATATCTGTAATATCTAATTATTTTTAAACTAAATTATTTTCTTAAAAAAAACTATTTGTGCTAATCATATTTTCTATAAAATAATGCATTCTAATATCTATGAAACAGCAAATTGGTTATTTTCTTAATTAAAAATACTTGAAGATAATGTGGCAGAAAATATGTATTTGGGGTTTTCTTTTTCTAAATTATTGAACAATTTACTAATATCCATTTCATTCACAATGTAATACGTACAAACACATCCATCCTTTAGACACTTTGTAAAGTTTTACCTCTCTTATATTATTTTTTCCTGATAACTTTAACTTCATAAAAGATCATCAGTGCTTTTCGTTTATATTAAAAAAATGAACCATAATTACAATTTGTATCATACATTTCTAAGTTTAGACTTTATGTATGTAATTTAGTAATTATATATTCTTAAATTTTAAACTCCTTTAACCCCTTGCCCAACTATCCCGAGTTATCTCGGGTTCGAATATATTGCAGTTAATTATTATTGCGAAAAAACTCGAGTGAAGCAAAATTTGTGAGTACGATATACTATTAGTTTTATCACTGTTTTAATCGACCTGTAGGAAATGAAAGGAAATATTCAGCTTTGAATGGCCAGTTTGGCTAATTTTTATAACTTTTTATAGAAATTTTTATATCTTATACATTATCGGCAGGTTTGGCTGATTCGTTAGTCAAAAGGAAGACTGATGTATGAAATAAAACCAATTGAATAGATGAGTTTTAGCTTGAGATCTAAAGACAAAGAAATTCAAAATAGGAGAATTTATTGGTTATCAAAGAAGGAAAGTAACTGTAATGAAATGTGGAAAAAAATAAGGATGTTAGTCTTATTTCCACGATACATTTAATAGAAATGCAGGATGTGACAAATAAATGGGGAGAGACAAAGTTCATGCTTATAAATGAGTAGATTACTTCAATGAGAGAGAGAGAGAGAGATAAAATGGATAGTGTAAGGCAGTAGGAGGTGGTCAAGCGATCGCCTAAACAATTTAGAATGGAACTGATTGAAAAACTAATGTTAGAAAATCATCATGACGAGTTTTCTGCCACACACAACTGGAAGACCCAGATTTAGTCCTTCACCATTCAGGTTAACTTCAAGGCATCTTCCAGATGGTATTCCTGCAGTTGAAAAAAATCAAATCCAACGAGACAGTGTACTCTGTGCTCTCGTAAAGTAGATTCCAGAGATAAGCCAGTAAGCAAATTGACCAGATACCAGTATACGGAATGTCAGATATCATTTTGTGTTGTTCCTTGTTTCAAAAACAATCATACAAAGACAAATATTTTATTTTTTCGGTTTGCCCGAGATAACTCGGGAAAGAAACTAATATTAAAACTAAATCTTTTTACACCAATAAAAAATTAAAACTACAACTTAAAACCTACATATTTTGTTTTGTTTCGTTTCTGTATTAATAATAAAGTTAAAAAATATGATGGGTTTTTGAAGTTTCTTTCAAAAAAATTTGTAATGGAAGCGGTTAAAAATTACAATTCTTTTATAAGTGATGCATTTATTTTTTTAGAAAAATTCGATAATGGTTCATTTATCAAGAAAACCAAATCCAGACCAAATGTAGTATGTATTTCAGAGGCCAGAAGATATTACTAAATAAATAAAGAAAAAATGTCGAAATTTAATGTAAGAGACAGAAATAATGAGTTTGGTTTTGTTGAAAAAAATCCAGAAACAATCTAGTGATGGATTATTCATCTTTGTGTGCAGGCAGAAAATGTCCTTTTTTTCAGCGTAAGAGAAACAAATCTGTTATTTGAAAAAGATTGAACGCACAGGAAATATGAAAAAGAAGAAACATCTTCCATCAATATCATAATCATTCATTAATTGTCTTTTTGAACACACTTGATTTTCGAAAGAGCAAACATGCCATTCTGATGCCGTAGAAAATGCAACATGAAGTAAACATGTGTTGAAGAAGAATCAATCTTATCCGGTCTTTCATTTTACCTACAAAAGAAGTAATTAAATAAATGTCGAAATATTATTCCATGGACTTCAATGCATGTGATAATACATAATCTAAGATAAAAGAAAAACATTTTTTTGTTTTGTTTTTCGTATTATTTTTGATGCTCTATTTTAATCAAAGTGTGTTTTATTGTATATACATGAATGTTAAACATTTTGTGTTTTTTGATACATTAAAACATTGTAAACTATGTTTAGATTTCTTTCTTTTTTTGTAATCTAGTATTAAATTTCCGTAACATTAGCATTTTCTTCATTGATGTATGCATTTGATTCTAGGTTTGAGTCGGTTCAAACCGTAATTGTGTTGTTTAGGCATCCATGCGTGATAAAGAAAGAACAAAGTCTAATATATGACCCCTGATTATTTGTATATTTATTCATCGCTATATCATTATTATATCTATTCATGGGTAATAATTTCTGCAGATAAGATAATGCGCATTACTATTCCCTTATTAACCTTTAGATGACGAGGTCGACACCTGAGCTGGCACCCTATTTCAATGCAAGTTATTTGAATTCTAACACAATTGACTTAGATCAGCTCAACTGCATAACAATTTCAAAAGGATAACATAAAACCAATGTTGTTGAAAATGGTACTTAGACAACAAACAAAGAAGCTGCATACTCCCAAAAGAAAACATACCTTTTTTTTTACATGGTTCAAAACTGTAAGACTTTTTAGCAATACGCCTAGTGCTTGATTAGAATATTATACCATAAACGTACGTGATTGAATTAATTCGATGACCAAACTGATCACAATCAAAATAAATAAATCGATTTGATTCCTATTTATGCTGCAGTAACTTTCACACTCGAATGTAAGCAATCTCCGTCTGTACTCGTGAGACTGACTGCGGTCCACTACAACATGAATTAGTATATTTAGATAAATTTCACTGTAAATGTAGATAAATATTTTTAGGAATTATGCTTTCTTTTGTTGAACATTGAAATTTGGAATACATATGTTTTGCCACAAAACAGAAATGAAGGTGAAGAAAATTTAGATTTTAGGAGCAGTATAGTAGAAAAACTTTTACAAAAAAAAAATATCATAGTGATGCAAATGTAAAAATAATTAGCTAGACCAAGATCTTCTGGAATTCTAAGATTTTGTTTCCCTAACATCAACAAGTAATATAAAAATAAATTTTTTAATTCAATTCCTACTTAGATCAACAAAAAAAATATTTTATTTACTTTTTATTAAATAGTTACAATTAATATAAACATGTGACAGAATCCCACATTAAGTGGCAATTAATTTTTATTAATTATCATTCAAGTATCACATTGTCATCCCAAACAATCATGTATATAAAATGTCATTTCAACTGTTCAGCTTTGACACGTGAGAAAAAAAATTTTTTCAAGTTTTGACCCAAGTCGCTAAAAATGAAACCAACGTGGCTGCATATGTAATTTTTTAAGTAATTAGTTTCAGTTAATAATTTTAATTAACTATAATTAAAATATCGTATTGTTACCCAAAACAATAATGCATAGAAAATTTCAGCTCAAATGAGCGCTTTAAAATGTGAGAAAGTACCTTTTCAAGTTTTGACACGCCAAAATGATGCTAACGTGGTTGTATTTGTGATTCATTGAATAATTAGTTTTAATCAATTAATTTTTGTTAATTATAATTAAATTACTGTATTGTCATCCAAAATAATCGTGTGTATAAAATTTCAGCAGCTCAATTGAGTGCTTTAAAGTGCAATTTATTAATAATTGAAAATTTGAACAAGATAAATATAGAGACAGAGAGCTAATAGTAGGAATTGAAAAAAGAAGTTCACTCACGGTACTCCATTGTGTGTTGTGATAAATGATAGTAAAGGGGGGAAAACAGAGTCATTGCATGCGTAATAGTAATAGTAATAATCTACTCAATGCTTCCAGATATATCAAACAAAAAGTTGAATATATGTTTTTAATAAATATTACTCTACTACAACTATTATTTCTGTATAAACATTATAAATAAGTATTTTTATTGATAAAAATATTTATTTCCAAAACAGCTATTGGAAAAAAAAATATAGTCGATGTAAGTGCAAGACTACAATATTCGGATCTTACCTGCAATGTAGATCAAAATCCAAAATTAAAATAAATATTTTTTTTCTTACTTTTATCCAAGCCAAGGTATGAAATTGTAAAGGTTTTAAATATGTTTTTTTTTTTTGCTTTTTTTTATATTAATTACGTTATATATGGTTAATTTACTGTTGGATAAAATAAAATGATTATTTTATGCAAAATTTGGTTTTTATATTTTATTTAGTCCTGAGAATTATTTCTAGTGTCAGAATTTATTATTGTATGAATTGCAGTGTATTTTACACAGTTATTACTATATAACATAAAATTACTCTCTTTCTATTCTAAAAAAATATACTTGTATTCCAGAAAATATTTCAAACTTTGTCCCTTCTACATATTGAATTAGGGCTTTATCTTGCAATGATACGTCACAAAGCAAGTGTCTGTCAGAAACCTTTTCTTGTTCCTCTTATATGACAATATCTATTACTACGATCTGATAAGCCATACAACTAACACTTCTGCTTCAATGTTATTTTTAGAGAAATAACAACTTAAAATGTACCAGAAATAATAAAGTCTGTCAATTCTCATTCAGGGATGTGTTGAATATCTACTTATCCCCTAAAGAATTTTTTAAAGAAAATGTTTCCCTGAATGTTAAGAAAACAATGTACAATATAACGGTTTTTATGTATTTTAAAAATGTTATTCGTACGACCAACTTAAGTAAATAGTAAGATGAGAACATAAAATTTGCTCGTATATAAATTTCTACAACGTAAATTAGGAACTGTAAGAGAATATATTTAAAAATAAATGTTGTATGCATTTTTTTAATATTTATGAAGTTACAAAATTTAACAAACAAATGTATAATTAGATGCATTTTATCTTGTCCTCTTGATCCCTATTACTTACAGAGTATTATTTCGATAATATTTATCGAGCAATAAGCTATGCTAATATTTACGAATTATTGCATTATTTCTTGATGGTTTTTATACATGAATTATTACAACGATTTTTCTTTGCAGCTTAATCTCTCATACTTAAAGTTTCTAAAAATGAAACTATAACCACCGTTTCATGCTTTTCACTCACTCTATGCATTGAAGATTTTTTTTTCTTGAATAATAAGAATTATACGGGGAAAAAAATATTTCTTCGAAAAAATATTGCAATAAATTACTAGAATATCAACATATGTAAGAAAATACATGCTTATACTTTTCTTTCTTTGGAATGCTGTAGATATGCCTTATTAAATCACATTTCTAACTTTGGATTTAAATACTGTGAACATGAAAGAGAGAGAATATATTAGTAATTATGTGTGTAGATAGAAATAATATAATATTTTTTAAGTCCTATTTTAATAAAAAAGCAAACATTCATTTTGTTACCATTTATATAATATTTCGGTATTTTCAAAGAAAATAAACCCTATTGGTTCGGAGAACTTACCATCTACACTTAAAATCTATTTCGTGTTAATTCAACTATTCTGTTTTAATTTATTTCCATTAGGAAGTAAACATTGGAGACATTTCACACGCATCAAAAAAGACCACAATTAATTTTAAACAGAACGATACTAATTTGGCAGAAACTTTATTTCTTTTATAGAGGTTAAAGTCTTTTCTAATTGGCCATTTATCTGTCAATGTCTTTTCAAGATCCATTCTAGTGAAAAGTTCTTAAAGTTGTACGTGTTACTTCATTATTTTAGGAAGAGTTCAAGATCTTTCCAAACTCAAGAATTGTTTGTGTGAGTGACATTTAGGGTGAAATGCGTTCCCTGTTTTCTCTATCACTTGTTTTGTGCGACAGATACTCGTAATTAGTCAACAAGAATTGTAAGTGGTGATCCGTCTTGGGACTCGGTGGAGTAAGAGGCCGCGCTCGCTCATTCGTTGATTAAGTAAGCTCAGTCTCTAAGACTATCAAATTGTATTTTCCAGAATTTTTGGAAATTAAAGATTTCCTAATCTTAAAATAAGCATTTGAAAGATTAATAATTCCATTAGTTTCAAACTATTAAAGGCATTAAGCTTAGTAGGATAATATAATTCCCTTGATGAAAAAGCCAAGGGGACACAATACGATTCAAATGACAAAAATCGGTCAAAAATCAAATTAATTTTTTTAGTTTAACTTATGTTTTATATATTTTTCTATAACTGACAAAATTTGAAAGCTCTAAACTTAAAAAAAACACGGAATTATGATAGCTTTTGCGTTCGTTTTTATTCACATCCCTATGGGAAATCAAAACTTTAAACTGACTTATCTCGGAAAGATAAAATAACGAGTTTGTCTTCGTTTAAAATGCTACGGATTTTTTTTTCTATTGTACCTAATGCTTTGAATTTTTTTACCTATTACTAACAGTACATGTAACAAAAGTTGGTATGCATTTTTGAAATAAAGCAATACCTATTTTTTTTAAAATAATTGAACTCAGAATTTGTACATTTTTTAAGGAACTTTCAATACGCACTCATAAAAAGAAGTATTGTACGAATACCAATCATGTTATCGCAAAACCCATACCAACTTTTGTTATGCATAGTTTGACGTACTTGTAAATAAAATTTCACGCGTGTATATGAAATTTGTCGGAGGAGTATTATTTTAAAATCACTTCACAAATTTTAAGTTTTTGACATAAAAAATTAACTGGCTAGCGTTTAATGAAATTTTAGCCCAAACTTTGTTTTACATCGTATACACACATAGGAGGCTATCAAAAAATTTTTGAAAATCTTAAAATTAAAAATGTTTGCTTAATTCATACCATATCCCCTTAAGCAAAAATAAATTCTAATATTCTTTGTTGTAAAAATATTGGGAGGCTTATTATAGTAAGGTACTTATGTTAACAAAGATCTTTAATACTAAAGATAAAAAATAGAGAATGTAAAACTTTATTAGTGAAATAAATAAATTTTTTCACACACATAAAAAAGCTTACATGAAGTAATGAAAAATGTATTCATTTAAATGCGATTTCTTAACCCATTATATGGTTTGGCGTACGCCGTACCGTTTTGGCTACCGAAAGCTAGCCAAAACCGGTTTGCCTCTCTTTAGAGACACTGTACGGGCTCCTCTTTTGTACGCTGTACGGGCTGTGATATTTTCTACACTTTCTACCTTTAATTAGCACATATTTTTAATTCTTATATCGAGATTAGTAGTGTTAAGAAATGCAGTTTGTGTATGGTACTGATATTCATCTCATCTGGGATTTTCTTTGAATTGAAGACCGGATTTTTATCTTGAAAGCAGGAACTTAGGTTTTTGAAAAAGATCCATACAGAACTGGGATTATCAAGGAAATGTGCAGTTTGTTGCAAGAGAAGTGATAATGTAATATTAATAAAGTGACTGTATGGAGGCACTATCATTAAGTTAGCGGACTGTGAAAAGTTGTATTCTAAGACTAAAGATTTTCGTTTAAAATTCCAGTCTTATGAAAGAAAATCGATGAAATTTAAAAGTCCAAGTTCAATTTGATAGTGTGGAATATTTTCCAATGATGAATATTTCACTTTGAATGGAAAAGTTCTCACTAATGGAAGCATAGTTCACCTGCACATATCACAAGTTAAGTATATATTGACACAAGAGTATTTCTCGAGAGAATAAATAGTTCACTAGAAAACGTATTTACATTTTAAGAAAGATACTCCACTGTTACCACAAGACTACTTCTAAATTGAAGTGGCTCGCTGCAACAGTGCTACCTTTTACGCTTTTAACTATTCGACAGTGACTTCTCTGTTTTAAAATTGAACGCCCTAATATTGCAACTTCTGTGAAATTCAAGAAACTTTTTCCAAGTCTATAAAGTACTTTGTTTGCTGAACGATTTATCGAGATTCACAAGTGTAAAAAACAATGTTAGTTCAATCGCATAGGGATGTTCAAGAATCGTTGGGAATGAAGTTCTGGTTTCCCAAGGTGGCCGATGTAGTCAAAGTAGATTTTCATGTATCAAATTTGAATATACATCTTTTTGTAATTCCCCCAATGAGTGTCAGAATGTTTATTATGAAAAATGCCGCATGTACATTAACCTTATAAACTAAACCAGTAAGAACTCATGGTAGATGTGTAGTGCTTGTAGATACTCTTGGAACTGGATCAGTCTTGTTTGAGGCCATGCATCGTATTATGTCCTGTTCCTGAGAAATCTTTGTATACACTCTTGAATAACTGTTCATTTTCAGATTGAAAACATTAATTTTTTTATAAATTAGATGAAATATCAAATTTCCCATGTTCTGCATTTTAACATTAGATAGCAAAAGTTTCCATCCGAAGACCAGACTAGTTCTTTTATTATTATATTTTGTCTTAACTTTGTCATTTTATTCCATGTGAATCTTATATTTACGTTCAAAATTCAAGTTTTATTCATTTGATGAATGGTGTTTGCCGATTTGAAAATAGTTACATAATCAATCAACAAATTTCTCAAGCAACAAATTTGATAATATCCCAAGGGTAAAATCTCATTTATCTTTTTCATTTCTAGTAATTTTTATTTATTATGCAATTAAGGTATCCGACTATCCTAAAACTGGGAATTTTGCCAAAAATTCACAATTATTTTATGATTTTATTTTATGGGCCATCTTTATAGCTTTATAAAAATACCAAATTTATCATTTTCCATTTACTGTAACAAAAACTACAAGTGTTTCAGTAAAAGCAAATGCCATTACTTTAAGCTAGATATCATACTTTAAAACGCGTTTTACTCGAAATGTGATTTTTTGAAAATAATCAAACGGGGTCAGCGATTGCTAAAAAAGTTTTGAGTATAATTAACTGAAATTTTTTCTGTAAGTTCTGTATTATAGTAGAATTGTTTTAAAATTCAGATTTATCAATCACTGTTTTATTACAAAATTTACAGTCCCTTATGTGAATAGAATCACTATCTTTTTAAGCATTTTCATATAGTAACCAAGATAAAGGGCTCTACTTTTTGTAAAAAAGAAAATATCTATCCTGAAAGTCATTTCAAAATTGAATAATGTAGCAACACATTAGATTGAAAAAATTGAAAATTTGTTCATAAACCTTTGGTGCAGAATGGGCCACGTTTATGCTATTGTTTGTCAATTCTTACCTATTTTTTCCCATTTTAGTAATAATAATTTGTTTTTCTCTTCTTAGTTTTAGAACATTTTTCTTAAAATGCACTAAACAAATCTAAAAATAAACAAACAAAAAAAGTTGTCGCAACCAGTTGGATACCTTAATGAAATGTGTAATTTGCAAATTATACTTAAATGAATAAGTAATTTATAATATTTTAGTGAAGTAAAAAAATAGCTTTCTATTCAGAATTTACAGAAATAAAATTAAGAAGATATTTAAACATAAATCATATTTATAAAAAACCATTACAAGCTATTTTATCCATTTTTCTTTCAAAAAAAAAAGAATGTTGAATAGAATAAGTAGAATAATTTCTAATTTGCTTATAATCGAATCTTTCCATGGTCATTGTGCATACCGCTCGATTCTTTTTAATAGTATATTAAAATTACGTGTAAGAAATCTCTTTTAGACTTTTAGACAGAAAAGACCTAAGTTAAAATAAAAATGTGTGTATGCTTATGAACACATAATAGAAGGGAAAAACTTCAAATTTTGTAATGTTATTTCAGGGATTAGTTCGGTGAATAAAAAAACAAGGTGATATTAGTATCATCATATAATTTTTTTTATTCATAAGTTTGTACACATAAAGCAATCTATTGTGCAAAATAAGCAATCATATTTGTGAATTAACTGTATTCTAAGAAGGAAACAATAGGTTTATGGTAGATGAAATAAGTTATAAATACTTTAGATTCAAATATTTAAAAATAGCTTCCTCAAAAGTTGTTCCGTACTTCGTTGTGATTTCATTTGGATCACTTGACATAATTAAATTGAATTTTTATTTTAAAAGCTCAACTAGGTTTTGATTTATATTTTGAAAAAAGAATTACATTAAAATCTCCACTTAAAAGCATAGGTAATTTGTTCAGAGAGTCGCTTCAGTGTAGGCAACTAAATTTTTGCGAAGGAGTTCGATAATTTTCTCTACACTTTAATTTGGGGAAATATAAATAGCTACCATTTGAATTAGTTATTCATTTTCAGCTCTACATTTCGCTGTAGAAATTTCTCCGATGCATGATTGATAAAACCAAATGAGATTCTGTATTATCTGATGCTACATCTCTATAGTATAAAAATGAATTATAATAAAGTACATGCACACACATTGAATAATATACAAATTGATAATTAAATATTTAAATAAATAAAACAGAAAATATAAAATGCAAACTTTAGTTTAATTCGCCTTAAATTTCTTCATTTTTCGATTATCCTTCGACATTAAAATTTCTTTACTGCGTTGTTTTGAATAATTATTTAAGCAAGTATTTCCAAATGTAATGAATACTTTTAAAAAATATTAAAATGCAGTTGTATTGCAGCTTACAGAAAATGAATAAAATGAATGGAAGACATTCCACAGTTCATGTAATTCCAGATATGCTTCTCTTATGCTTGTAAAGCAAAATAATTGGCAATCCTTTTTTAATTTTTTTATTCGTTTTTTTTTCAATATTAACCAATTAAAAATAAAGTCTTGCGTTTAAATCATTTTCACTACAATATTTGTGGGCATTTTTAAACATCCTCTATGCAGAAATCTCAAATAATCTGTCCCTTCAACATTTTCAGAAACGCAAAATTGATTATTTTTTTTTATCTACAACAAATATGTATTTGGAATAGGAGCATTTGAATTTTATATTATGCACACAGTAACCCACTTCGTAAATTAAAACTTGATACTCTTTTTTTGAAGTATCATCTAATTTATTTTTAAATTCCTAGAGATTGTCTTTTTCGAAGTTTATATCAGCTGTTCAAATTTGGGGAAACAAAAAACAGAAACGTTGCTCACGTTTATTAGATGGACAATTGAGTACACAGCAATAGCGATGCATTATTATAAAGTGTATGCAGCTTTAAATTAAGTTATTGGTAAAATTTCTAATATTTTTAATCTAATTAAGATTTAACATAATAAACAGAGCACTAATTTCACATTTAAACACTAATTATTCATATGAAACAAAATATCTTAAATGTATTAATAAATACGGATGTTGGCGTAAATGCATCAATTTATTATGCCTTTTACTCATAGCTAAAAAGAAAGAAATCTAATAATGACGCAAGAATAAAATTATACAATAATATAAATCTAGTATCTCTCTTTATGGTTATTCCTATTGATATATCCTGAGTAATAAATACACATGAGTACAGGAACTAACCATATAAGCGCACACATAAGATAGAAGTTTGAGTATTACTCAAAACCCGGGGAAAACATCTCTACTTTGATCACGGGATTTCTTAAGGGTGTGTATGTCATGAAGTGGTGAATCTCCAAACACGATTTACGACTAAAGACGAAAAAAGGAGAATGAGCGTTCACACCCGAATCTGACGCATCATTAAGTTCATTCTTCAGCAAAATGCGCCTAAAAAGTTATCCTTCAAAAACATATATATAAGTATATCAGAGTGAAAGAGTTATATTATCAGTGCTCTATAATGCAAAAAGCGGGTGTCCATCGATAAAGTGACGCGCACTACAACCAAAGCAGGCATCCTTCTTCTCCTTACTATCATACCAACGTAAGGACCTTTAGCCTCAAAAAATAAATACTTCGGCTGCCTTGTCGTACTAGAAATTGAGTCTATGATGATCCGGCTAAAAGAACGGGACCATAATCACTAAGCTACCGAATCCACATAAAAAAAGATACTTAAAAAAATGGTCAAGTGTATGCATATTTATAGCTAGTAAGACACATTTTGTGTGTGTATGTGTGTGTTTAAAGCTTTCTTATACGTGCAACTTAAAGTTGTGTTCTTAAAAAAATACTTCAAACTTTAGAACTAATTTTGAAAAAAATCAGCATTTCTCATATATGTAATTTATTCGTTATTAAAATTATCTATAGTTCTAGCACTGAAATAATAAATTGAAAAGTGTTTTTAGGGCGCATAATAAATTGTTTTTACATGTTTTTATTTCCAGATGAACGTGGAAAAACTGTAGAATTTGTTTTTCTCATTAAATAAATTTTGTATGCGCCCGAATCAAAATGTTTCATGAATAAATGGATACAAAATACTATGCGCTTAAGAGTTTCAACAAGTATCCATTACAAACTAGCCTTAAAATGTAAACATGAGAATGTGTTTAAATAAACATTAATAAACTTTGTTTTTCAAATTAGATGACATATACTAAATGCATAATCGGATGTAGCATCTTTATATTTCATACATTCAATTAAACATTTCTTATATTATCTCTAAATATTAAAAAGTCGGACGCGTGAAAAGACATTTCGCCTGAATGTTTTACTAGAAATAAGAAATATGTATTCCTTTCACAAGGATACATTTTACATTCATTATGATTCGAATTTTCCAAGAATCTTCAACATTCTTAAATTGTTTTCCATCGCTTGGAAATTTAAAGAAAACTGGTAATAAAGTAACATGTTTTCAAAATATTTTAAGAAATACAAGTCTAACATTTAATTTTTCCTTCTTGGTAAAACCTGTCAGAGAGAGAGAGAGAGGAGAATTCCAAGTGTATAAGTTATGTGAAAAGTTATATTTTATCAACTTTCCTGCTTGAACATTTTTCTCTTTTCAATCTTTTTTTATAATTCATTCTTTTTCTATGCTCATTTCCGAGAAATACGTTAGCGGATGAAATTCAATAAAGTTATATATTATGTTTTGGGAAAAAAGTTTTGAGTATACATTTTTCTAAAAAAAAAGGGATTTCTTCACATAGAAACGACTTCCAAACTATGATGTTTTTTAAAAATAATGTTAACAGTAACTCCTCGGTATAGGTTCGATATAAAGTATTCATCTGGAGCATTTACTTTTTTAAATAAGCTGTTCTCAAAATATTGTAAATTATCTTCTAGATATTAATAAAATTCTGATGAAATCATACTTTAAAAATCGCTGCTTTCAAAAAACATTTAATAGTTGGAGTATATAGAAATTTATTTTATACAATATAATTTGCTTTCAATTATTTTTATTTTTGGAATTAATATTATACATAGGTTTAAAATTGCATATAAACTTATTTGAGAAGTATGCTTTTAAGACTTTCTATGATATCAAATGAAATTTACTTTAGATGTTCATTGTTAGAAAGAAATATAAAGTACTATAAGCTTTTTTATTCTAATATGCATAATTTAATATTTACAGTTATTTTTTTGTATATATATATATAAGTCGAACAAAATTACAGATCCCTTAACGATCGGATTATTTTGAAGAAAACGGTCCTAAAAGTGCCTATTTTTTATTCAAGAAAATTATATAAAACTATAAGTACATGTTCAATATATGTATACATTTTTAATTTTTGGATTAATTTTTAGCTTGAAATACGAAATTTAGATTTTTAAGAAAAGCAAACATTTAGATATATATTCACTGAATATTGGCTTTCCAACAATGAGGAAAATTTTTAAAAACATGTGTTTTAAACATTTAATGAATTTTATTACACTCTTGCATTAAAAAATAAACATTAAATTATTTTTTTTTGTGAGTTAAGTTTCAAAAAATGAGATGCAAAGGCCAAAATCACAAACTGGACAGTAGTACCGAGTTTCCTTTCTGCATCTCTTATTGTTTTCATCTCTTCTGGAACAACAAACTTTGCATTATCTTGATGGTTGCCACTTCTTTTCAGTTGGAGGTATCTGTCTAATAAAATGTCTTTTAATCAAACGGTTGGGGTTATTCTCCAAATTCGGTCAGCCCCTTTTTGCAGTGGTTTCTGATACATAATACTTTTCAATAAGTTCATCTACTAAAGATAAAAACATGTGATTTTTTGCCTCTTTGTTTTTTATTAATAAGGTAATTGTTCAAAATAGTTTGATCTAAAAAAAATTCTTACTGTATTTACCTAGTTTTCGAGTAATTTAGTAATCTCCAATATATTGGTCTGCAATGTCTACTGCTCCGACATTTTTATTGTAGTCATTGACAAAAAAGTACTAAAAGTACAATCCGATTAATTTCCTGTTTAACTGTATAATATATATAATATAAAAAAAATTTTAAATTTTTTATGAGTTTTTTTTCCAGAATTTTTACCTATGTATTTTTACGAAGAGCGCAACTGAGAGAGTACTTGACCTAAGATTAAAAAGCCGTATCGCTAAAAAAATGTTTGTTGTGCTAACATTTAATTAAAAAAAATAATAATAATAATTTTCGCTAAACACGTTAAAAATAATCTGGTGCTGCCATCTGGTGTATAGATAAAGAAAAAAAATATTAAAGTCTTAAGAAATAGATTGTTTCTCGCTTTTATGGTAAGTTACTTTTCAACAGTCGAGCCCGGAAATATCACGGGCACGAGGAATAGAGAGGGAAATTTCACCCCGTGAATTTGACGGGAGCGAGAGGCAAGGGGTTAAAAATTCCATTTATACAGTTTCAACTGTAACTTTGTATATATACTAGGATCTTAATGCTACTTAAATTCAAATTTACGAGGTGTGATCAGAAAAAAAAGTTACGAGTCAAATAAAGAAATATTTATTAACAATGGACAGAAAATGCAAAAGGGAATTAATAGGCATACGTGTCTGTTACATTTTGACACAATCACCAAGTCTATTTTGGCATTTGTCAGACTATAGAACCAATTTTTTTAGCCTGTCTTGGTAGAAATCAGGTCCCTTTCCAATGAGCAAGTCTTGGTGGATTTTTTTTACAGCACTGTTTTGGAATATCGTAGAACATCATAAACGAGATGTTTCACACTATCATAGCTCAGTCGAAGCTCTGACGAGATTTCACGAAGAGTTTCCGTCGTTCATTTTGAATCATTTCTTCAATTCATGTTGTGTTGATTTCTGCCGTTGAAGAACTTGACCGGTCTGTCAAGTTCTTCCGTGTCATAATGCGGTTTTTGACATCCTGTCTGCCTGGTTCAAAAGAGTGACACCATTTGCACTACTTGTTGTCTGGTCATTGCTTCTTCACCTTAAGCTTCCACGATTTGACTGTGAATAGCAGATGAAGAGACATTCTTTGCCCATAAAAATAGAATCAAAGCTCGCACTTCCAAACAAGACCAATTTCCTAAGCGTCTTGCCATTTTAATCGTCTTGAACCATCTTTGAACTTTCACTACCTACCAACAAACCAGCTGTATGACAAATATAGCATCATTTGTCTCCACTCTGGGGAAACAAAATTTCTCCACAGTACGTAGCTTCAAATGCTGCAGCTTATAATCTTTTTTTTCTGATCATCCTTCGTATGTCTTTATTATTTTTCTTATTTATAGAAGATGTCTATTTTTGCCTGCTTTTTCTCTAAGATTACTTTTCTAATTGGTTGCTTTATCTGTGAACTAGTATAAAGATATGCCAAATTTCAAAAAAAATAATAACAATAAGCGCTTTTTCGGTTGAATACCCTACTAACCAAACATTCGACCAATATCTAACTGTTGAAGTCAAACAAGAAATTAGTCTCTTAGAATGGTATAATACACTAGGTTTGCCCAAAAAAATGTATTTGGCAACTTATAGATATAATCAACGTCTTTCTCATACATGGTTTAAAATAAAACCTTTGCTTGTGTTTATTTATGTAAAATAACTGTATCAATTAGAACTAAGTCCAAAATTTTCGAATGTATCAGACGCTAGTTATTCTATGTAATTCTGCACTGGTGTACGAAATTGAGGCTATTAAAATAAAAGATAAGGTATTTTAACCTATATCTGGCTTATTGGATGGAAGGTTGGTACTCTATTACCGTATGCTGTAAAGCACAGGAAATGGTAAAAAAAATCACAACTGTATTTAGTGTACGTTAACATGCAAATGAGAGCGACATTGTTCAAAACAGGATGCCCCCTAAGACTTTATTGTTCCTCCAAAAAGAGGTATGGCATCTTGCTTAACGAGAAGGTCCATCCTGTAGAGTCTATCTAAATGTCACACTGAGAGCTCATATTGCTAAAAAGTCTATTGACCAATAATATTGTAATAGTAATTCCCAGTTTTACAAAATAGTCAATTTTAATGCCTTAAAGAGTCCTTGGGAGGTTTGTGAATATATTCAATGGATCTTCCTAGATCAACCCCAAAATTGCCCCTCAAGAATAGGTTCTGGGCACCACATTAGCTACACCTACTGTAAATACCATCTTCTTTCAGATAATCGTTAACGAGTGCAGATCTGCGTGGTTGGGCTTTGTCATCAATAAAAATGAACTGGACTCATATACAGGATTAGAGAATAGTTCTGACGTCACGGTACCAGTAGAGAATGCATGCAGTGCTGTATGCATGCGCATCCAAAATTATCCAACCCCACACGAATATACATATGATACAAGCTCCACCAAATAGATCGACTACTCTGATATTTTTAGGATGTTAACTTTTCCGAGACCCTCTACTAATGAAAACCTGTCGAAAATCGCTTGGTGTGCTGAATCATTATTGTCGCTGAAGAAAATACGACACCAGCCTTGTTCTGTATATGAATTCCTCTAAGATAGATGGGATCTTTTGGCTGCGTGAGGGGTATACACACCATTAGTTTCCAGATTTCAATGTCTCTCTCAGCTAACCGTCTATACAGAGCTGACTGCAGACACAAGAGACAGGTTTGAGACAACTGCCTTGTAGCCCTACTTTTATGGCTATATATGCCAAGCCACACGTAGCGATTATTCTTAGGTATTGGAACATTTGGACAATCTTGTTCAGTCCTCCTAGTTTCTCATGTTTGAAACTGTTGCAATAATCTGGAGACCAACATACAGGGCAATTGTGTCAAGCAAGTGACATCCGATGGTGATTTTCTACGCATTGCTTGAAGGACTCCGTGTAGTCCTTTTGGCAAAATTCTTTGCAGCTGTTTTTTTATCCATAAAAAAAATACCAAACACATTTGGTAGTTTCTGTGAATACTTCTACTTTTCAACTAAAAACTTTTAATGTCATTTATTGATTTTTTTTAGTATTTATTTAGAAAAATTATCATTTTTGATATTACACAAATACTAGATGAATAAATTTAAATAGTGCTTTACATTACACTATATAAAATCCCTTTTTAAAATAATAGTGGTGGATTATTTATTGGAAAAATATGATTCTTGACATGAATTCTTGGAAAATCCAGTGTATTCTTCTTATAATGGCACAATTCTTAAAGTGATAACTATGCTATTACTTAAAATTGATAAAATTGAATGTTTCTCAATGTAATATGCTGTTCTTTTCAGTATTGATTTTCTTTTAAAAAACTTTTGACCCTCAGTCTTGGTCTTCGTGGGAACTTTCCTTGCTTTTCTTTGTTCTTTACTTTGATCTATTTCCATTAGCTTCTTTACACTTATAAGATTTTTTATTGATTTGATTGATTTGGGAATCCGGCTGTTTTAGGTTTTGCTATTGCAGGTTCTTTTATTTTATGGTCAATATAATCTTCGTGTTAGTTGCGTATCCTTCATTGAAAATTTCTTCCTGTTTATCTCTTCTTTTTTTTTTCTTTCCTTTTATTTTTTTCTTCTTTTTTCGAATGAAGAAAGAAAGAAAGGAAACAAAGGAAAATATTTTAATTCGAAAATATAGATATATTTATATATATTGGAACTTGTTTCGATTATATTTGCTTACATTAATACTTTTTTTTCTTTAACTATGTTTTCATTTAGTCTATTTTAAGGAATAGTAGTTCCTTTTATTAATCTATACCACTGTTACCTTTCTAGAATAATGAAGGTGATATGATAAAAATGTTTGAAAAAACCTACCATCCTGAATTTTAATTTTAAATTTACATTAAAACCATCTTGTTTAGTTTTAAAATTTTGCTTATATGATCTATCTGATATCCTGAAATTCCCTTAGAATTACATGGAAAATTTGATTGAATAAATATTATTATAAATGTTTCTTTTTAATTTAATTGCGATTTAAATCAGGATTTAAGTCATTCATAAAAAGTACGTATACATATTGATAATAATGAGTTAAGGGAATAAAGATATGTGTTCTTATACTGAAAATTATTATTTTCGATGACTTATGTTTCCTAAATTGATCACAACAGTATACAAATTCATATGAATCTTTTTTAAGAAAATAAGTGAATTATCAAATTTTATGTCAGCTTTTTTTATTTTTTAAACGATATCTCTTTTCGTCTTTTTAAATCTTCATGTTATGCAATTCATTATTCTTTTCTTTAAAGTATAACAGAATTTAAATATGATAATTTAGTTTCGTGGCCTTGTTGTACGAGCAATTTAATTCCATTTTTATTGCATGTTTTGAAAATAAACATGACGTTTAGTAGTAACTTTATGTTATAATTAAATTAATATGATTCAATATTCTTCTTAAATCTATATTTTAATATGTTATCAATCCTAAATATTTGTGTTAATATATGTGAGACGGCGTCTAGGGGAAGGTTCGATTTTAATGTTAAAATAAGCACGCAGAGTTAAAATAACTTAATTTATTAATAACACAACTAAAACATTAACTATTTACAAGGGGTTTTAAATTATTCGAGATAACACCATACTAATTCCGAAAACACGTACTCTTTCTCAAAACAACGGAGAGAGCGATTTCCTCTGACCTGTCTTCGTTCAAGCTTTGGTGCAACTCCCAGTTTCTTCTTTCTACCACCTTTATAAATACATAACCTAATCGTATCGCGCAGCTAAAACTCACGTGGTTTCGATTAGTGGTGCCATCTCTTACAATAAAAATCAAAAGAAGTAAAAGAAAGCTTGCACTCCTTTCCTACAGTAACAATTTTCTTTTCTTTGAATGCTTCTACTGATTACATGGCACTATAAAGCTGTATATTAGATTTTTATCTTTGCGTACGAAACTATCTTCAAGCTAAAACAGCAAAGAATTTGTAATATTTTACTCACAGAATGAAATATTCTTAACCAGGTTATACATGATGCATTTTGAATTCCCTACAGGCATTAAGGTTTAAAGCAAATGCTATTTTTAAAAAGATGCAATATGAATGCATATTTATATATATTTAAAAACATCGAATAAAAATTAATGTTGAAAAAACGAATATGTCATTTTTTATAAGTGTTACTTATATGGTTCACAATTTACACATCCTACATATCAGAAATATTATTTCTAATACACCACTTATAACATCATTAATAAATTAGAATATCTATTCCGAGTTCAGCAGAGAAACGAAGTATACTTCTAAAATTTTTCTAAATTAGAAAAGACAAGTGAAATTCTTTTGAAAGATTGAATCAGAGTTTTCTCTTAAATGATAAATTATAAAGAAAGCCAAACACACATGTACACAAACAGAAAAGTAACTGTCACAAACATTTTCTCCGTTTTTCTGATATGTCAACGACCATTATTGCAATTTAATAAGACAAACATTCCCAACGTCGGTTTTGGTTAGGCCTATTTTACAAGACTAGTATGCAGCAAAAATGAAAACTGTTGATAATAATAACATGAAATAAATTTAAATAAGTATTATTTGCTATAATTTATCAGTATTCCTCTGTAATAAAAGTTTTATTTATTTTGAGTTTTCTTTTGGTATTATGAAAGAAATATAATTAATATTATTACATTTGTGAAATAATTAGACATTTATTTCAATTGATTAAATAAATCCAGTTTTTAAAAATTAGATTAACTGAAAGGAATAGGAATGTAATGAGATGCTAATATAAGGAGAAAATATGTCAATATTTGATATTCGAGAAAATCAGCATTTAATTTCGTAACCCCCCCCCCCAGTCTAGAACATAAAAAAGATTCCAAATACAATATAATAGAAACATTGTTCTGAGCCCTTATCTCGAGATTACTCAGCCGTTCTTTTACATGTAAGAAATTGAAAAAGAAATAAATGCTTTTAATAATCATTTAATTAAACAGTTTACAGATCTGTGTGTTCCTCAAATATATTAAAAGAAGTTATCAAAACTATACTATTAGTAATGCATTTCTCAAAATTAAGTAATTTTTTAAAAATGTCTATCTTATTTTAACAAATCCCCTTTTAATATATGAAAGCACTCTAAAAACGCAGGCCAACAAATAAGTGCATCCCATGTGAAAAATATAAATTTTAATATCTTTTAGGAATATTTAGCATTGCTTATGTTACATAAGATTCCTTTTTCAGAAAAGTTTTCGCAGTTTTTGAAATCCTTATGTGAAGAACATACCACTTTATTTACAAAAAAGTAAATTATTTGGGCATCCACAAAAATAATAATATTCTTAGAATTCTGAAACATTTGACGAGCTTGATAAAATACAAGCTATATTTATTCATGTGTTGGATCGATGTGTACATCTATATCCAAATTGTACTGCTTTACTGTATTGAATGTGCCTGTATCCAATCAACTTAATTTTATGTAATACATTGCAATTTCTTTTATGAAACACCATTCAACATATCTTAAGATTTTTCATTAAAAATTACCTAATTAATTCTTAGACATCATTATTTTCAAGTGTTAGGCTCAATATTGTTAATATATTTCTTTTTAATTTTATTTTTTCCCTCAGAAAACCATTGCGTACATTAGGAGCACTATTAAAGCTTTACAAAGGAATATTTTCTGGAATTTAATGAAGGAAGAATGTTTTACTTTAAAATAGCGTTTCGTCTCCCAGTTGACATTACAGTATTCTTCAAAGGAAATTTGCATTCCTTCATTATCTTAGTCTTATAAGAATATATATCTCAAATCTTTTCAAACTAAATAGTTGTTTGAGTGAGTTGACATGTTACGAAATAAGTGTTTAATGCCTCAGTGATCTCTAATTCAGTCATATTAAAGACTGAAGTTAGTGAATGCACTATAGATTATATAACGACTTACTTAAGGCTTTGGTGAGTAATCGTTGTGTCTAGTTAAAAACTAGTTAAGCACGAATTAAGAAATCTGGTTTATTTGGAGTATACATAATTGTTATATAACGTTCTATATACATTTGCAGTAGCTCTAAGTCTTTAATTGGAGTCTTGTCTGAAGGATGGCTCCTCCATTTGACACCTCCGCGCACCCCTTTTTTACAAAGGAACGTGGAATGTATGCGTGCAATGCTTTTATGTTTTTGTCATTTATTTGAGGTGAGGATCATTTTTTATACCCGGTATATAGCATGCACCCGTCAATTTCTATCATATTTTTTTGTGTTCAAAGTGCGTGTTATACGCCGGGTTTTACGGTACTTATCTTTATGACTTGATTCATCATAATGTAGCTTAAAATCTTTCATTAAATCTTATGATTTGTTTAATACAATCTTTTTGATGACTTTAATGTTATAGGAAAGTACACGGGCATGCCCAGGATCAAATCTGAGACAGGATACGCCATGTGTATCTTCTTCGGGAGGGAGTGGGGTGCTACATAAAACTTAAATTTTCAGAACTGAATATTTTATCGCAAAATGTTCATAATTCGGCATAGAATTAAAATGTAGTAGAAAAAACACTTACCTGCAATAGAGTTATTTAATCTATGATCCAAAAATAGTTCAGCTATCTTGTATATTTTGTAAGAGAAAAAAAGTGTTTCTTTCCATGGTAATAATTAAGTAATTATTGACATGGAATGATAGTTTTCAAATTATTTTTGATTATGACACAAGTAAAATCAAGAGTTAAAAATTTCTCGCTTTTATAATTAAAATTATAAGGCTGGCGAAATTTTAAACAATTTTATTAGAATAATATTGATTTTTCATAATGATTTCTCTTTACGAGGCACAATGAAAGCCAAATACTTTTCATGAGTTACAACATTTGTATTATAATTAAATACAAGGGGTGATCAAATGAAAAGGTACGAAACGACATAAAAATGAAACAGTTAAATATTTGCATATTCCGCCAAGGGAGAATGTAGCGAGACATCTCGGGATGCCATTGGAAACTCTGACTGGGATCGGATCATGCGCGGGTGCCCGCATGCGCAGGAGAGAGCAAAGGCTCTTATAAAAAGCGGCGTCCAAATGATGCGAGCACAGAATTACTCGAGCACAGAAAAACATTAACTCCGATGTGTACTGTGAGACACTCCGACGCCTGCGCAGGTCCATCAAGAACCAAAGACCGGGGCTGCTCACGGAGGGTTTGGTTCTGCTCCATGATAACGCGCGTCCACACGTCTCCAGAGTCACACAAATGGAACTGGACAAGTTCAAATGGGAGACGTTGGACCATCCGTCCTACAGTCCGGACATGTCACCCTGCGATTTCCATGTGTTTGGTCCACTGAAGAAACACCTGAAAGGAAAGCGCTTCAACTCGGACGACGTACTCAAGGACACTGTGAAGGACTGGGTCTCGTCACAGCCACAGGAGTTCTGGGAACAAGGAATCCTGCGGCTTGTTCATCAGTGGGATCGTTGTGCTCAGGCCTATGGTGTATATTTTGAATAAAGTCTATATTTGTACCCACCGTGTCGTTTCGTACCTTTTCATTTGATCACCCCTTGTATATTTTACTTTCTGAAATTTCATTAACACAATTTTATTCTTAACAATAGAGTATATGGTGATTCATTAATGAACCTCGTGAATCGTCTACACTTCCAAAGACAATGATTAAAATATCAATACTTAGATTTTATCAGGATTTGACATTCAACCCGTATAAAACCCAGTAATTGCACACTAAATATTGAATTGAAATATTCGAAATAAAATTGAGTATACGAATCTAAATACTTCATAAAAATTTCCTAAGAAATTCCTCTGATGGATTATATAAAGATGATATAAAGTTCTTGCTCTCTTAACTAAAGTAATACCGGCATCCATTTAAATGTAGTAAAATGATTGTGAGAAAACAAATTCAAATTCCTCTATGAGCTTCATATTTAATTACATTGTTGAAGTTATAAACAATTCTGCACATTATTTTGCATAAGTAAATAAATGCTGTCCTTGTGGAAAACTATGAAACATTAATTATGGCAATATTACTTCAGTATATGTACACATGTAACGATAAAAATAACAAACTTCGTGACTTTTTTATTGTCTTATTAAAAGATTTTCTGTAATTTCTAAGCTTTAAATTACGAAGAAGAATGATAGTTTCAATAACTAAATTAATAATATTTCTACAAAATAAAAATAAAAATTTGAGAAATAGACCATGATTTTTTTTTAAATAATTGAATTGGAAAATATGCTTATTAAATTTGAAGCATTCAATTCTTGATATTGTAATGAGTATCTCCCCATTTAATTTTTTCAGATGCTGTTTACACGGTCGGAAAATTTTCTTATTATATCCATATTGTTATCCAGTCTAAATAAAGTAAATTTTAATACGCAAATGACACATAAAAAGGTGATTCTCTTACTGTGTCATGTAACAAAATAATCTGTTACTCGACAAAGTACATAAACATGAAAAGACTATCGAAAGAGCAACACAAAGCCTAAGTGGTATGTCATTCTAATCTGCTTAACACGTCTTCTGTAATCCTCTTACAAGCAGATACAGATAAAAAATCATGTAAGAAAGGGGGGGAAACTATGCAAAAGTGAGGGTTAAACGTCATCTTTTGATTTTTCCCCTTTTTTTTAATAGAAGAATAAAAGAAAAAGAGGAAAAGATAAAATAGAGTCCGTCATTGTTTCAACTTATTTGCTTCGTTGAAGGAACAGAAAAATATCTCATGTGGCTTAGAAGTAGGATACTTTGAAGAAAATTATGCAATATACAACAAGACAAGAATAATTAAATTTTCTTAAATATATGCTTCCATTGTTTTCCTGATTGAAAGTGTTAACACATATAAGGGAAGTGTGATGATACAAATAGACTTAATTCCCCAAATGTGCATGAAAATCTCTTTTTTAGATAATAAAAATAGTTGTATTATCTATAGATACTTTGAATAAACTTAAAAGTATGAAATAACGAAATGTCAATTAACATATACATTGGCTTGTGTTACCTGACTTTTGCTTTTCACAAAATTAATGAAAGCAGTTATCCTAGACCGTGCCATCCCCACGAGTTTAGCTCTCAGTTCATCACGAATAACCGTTATATGAAAAGAGAGAGCAATTCTGTGACCGACTAACTGTTGAGATTTTCTGTCATTGAAGTTCCAAATACTATCGAGTATCAAGGCACGGTACGTTCACAAGCTGAAAAAAAACTTATTTTTAAGTCTAGTCCTAAATTTAAATTTAAACCTTTCTTCAAACTGAACTTAAAAGTTCTAAACTGTATTGTGACATTTATACAGGACCTTTGACCTTACGTCTGCCTTGGATTCCGCGAACCTGTTTTCAGGACTCTTCACCAACTTCATCATCTTGGAGTAAAATCCAGAGTAGATCTTGTTCAAAAGAGCTTCATCTGGAAGAATTTAAGTCGAGATGCCACCAAATGGACCTGAGCGGGCCTCGGTTGTAGATCGAAGATCCACCGACACATAAAAAGCAGCTTCGGTTCCACATCCATCCGCAAAAGTTGTTCAATTAAACTGCGACAAGGTCTGTCCTTCTCCACCTCCAATAAATGCCGGTACCTATCGATAGTCGTCAAAAAACAGTCTGATTTACTAGATCGCCTAAAGCAATTTCTATGCCTGGCCAGAAGAATTATTGCATAGCCAAGATCTTCTTCGACAGCTGAATTTCCCGCATCGCAGAGACAGAGTTCATAACAACGGACCAAGGCAGTAACTTCTGCGGACATCTTTTAAAAACTATCTCACAACCATTCAGGAATTCACTAAAACAATTTCGACTAATTTCTTTACTAACATCCCCCTTATTGACAACAGAGCGCTTCGAAAAATTGAAATTTATGATCCTGATTCCTCATTTAATCGAACCCGGAACATCCTACTTTAATTACTCTCATATTTCTATATTTATTTCTTATTTCTCTCTATTCCATTTTTAATTGTTGCATCATCTCAATCTCATCACTCTCATACTTTCCGAGCAACTCATCCCTCCAATAGGAGGTGACCTGCTCGTCCAATAGGAAGAGGCGCTCTCGCCCTCTCCGACCCGATTTCGAGTCCGAACTTCAAGGACATACCCACTAACGAAACGCAGCAACCCGGTTGGACAAGCGCATTGTGCCTCTAAACAGCATATATAGACACCTTTCTACCGTTTCTCCACAGTCGGAAGTTGACGATCAAGGTGCCGGGTTCTCTCGGTCACTGAGTTATTCACCTGACTCCCATTGATTAAGTTGGCCGTACGCTAGCCTCTGGTAACGGAGCTAGCCTCGGTCGACATAGTATTTTTTCTTACACCCATCACTCCAACGCAAACAATAATAGCTGCAGCATTTTTATTTTATTTTTTATTTCAATGTTTTACGTCACAATCAAATGTTTTCTTTAAATTTAATTTTTTCATCTTAATTCCCATCTATCGCCCAACTAAACATGGCAAGTAAATCTTAATGTCAACTCCAATTTCAAGATAGGGGATCAAGACCTCATCAGAGATCATGTGCCCCGATGACCACTCTACTCTTTTAAAAACTTCCATGAAAATCCTGCGCACCTACCAAACCCGAACGTCGACCTACCATCCTCAAGCCAACAGAATGGTATAAGGGTTCATCGACATTTCAAGGCGGCAATCGTCTTCCGCACTATGAGAAGTGGACTGAAGTTTTTCCTGTCATCCTGCTCGATATTTGTGCTTCGGTCCTGAAAGACCTTTTTTAGTCTCCAGCTGAGATGGTTTTCTGTTTACCACTGCGGCTTTCCGGACACATTTTTTTATAAAAAGAAAGACCCTCTGTTACAGAAAGGGGCTTTCTCCGTTGGCTTAGGAATAGGGGAACAAACTGAAACCACCGATTGCACGACACGGTCAACAAAATGTTTTTTGAGAACAAGGAGTTTTCTTCATCAACGCACTAGGTTTAAGACAAGATTCGGAGAGGTCTCTTTCGCACTTATACTTAAAACCTTATAAAGTTTGTAACCTTTTCGTGACGTTGATCAACGGAAATTTTTAGGAGATTGGTGGATTACATATACAACCCTCCCCCCCCCCAAATGTCATCAGTAGTCGGGTGATGCACTGGTGCATCGCATCGTGATTCCTACTAACCCCCACGACTGATCGTCCACACAGAAAATTAAAAGCATGCCCAACTGTCCGATAAGAGTGTTCGGGACTGGTGATCCGTCGCGAAAGGGTTAATCATTCAGATATATTTTTCACTCCCTTAATCAGCAATAAAGAAGTTAATGTGACAATAGACCAGCTGAAACTAGCTTTCTTTTTGAATCATAATGAAAATAGTGTATCTAATTGCTTTAAGAGATATATGACTCGCTACCGTCTCATAGTAAAATTTCGATTATGAGCTATTTTTAAACAATTTTTGTACTAACGTTTGCGAATCATTTTTCTTTTCTAGAGACAGGTGAGAAAGTGCTGTGGTACCACACGGTAGTTGTCTGTTTTATTTTTTCAACGCATTTGCAATGCTTGCAGCAACACCACACTTTTCTATTATAAAAGTTGGCACCTACATTTTCACGGCACCCTTAACGCTAAGCTCCTAGAGCATTCTTGTTTTTTTTATGAAGGTTGTATTTTAAGGTTTTATTTATAAATTCATTGCTTAAACGTTTGGTATTTTCATCATTTAAACACGCCACTTTATCTTAATTTTCCCACCCCCCAATATAGGTTTATCTTTAAATAAAACATTATATATTTTTTAAAATAAATAAATATTTCATCGTACCCATTGCAATAATTGAGTTATATCTGTATGTTTTATTAGCCTTGAATGATGGACACTCTCTATCTTGGCTCAAAGAAATAATTTCATAAAAAAAAAGGCTTGGATCGAAAATCTACCATTAACCATTGTTATCCCAATTTATATATTTTGTCTAAATTTCAGAAGAATCATATTTCCTGAAGTTAATTAACTCTAAAAAAACTAAATGTAAAGAAATTAGATATTTTTTTATATTTAGATATAAAGGGATCAGTCATCTAAATAGGATATTGGGATACAGGGATTAAAATTTGCAATTGCCTGTTCTAGTAATTTCTTGAATGATCAAAAGTGATTTCCGAGTACAAAATGGTACTTTATTTAAATAATAATTTCTTTTTTATAGGGTAATTCAATTTTTGGCTGCGTAATATTGGTGTAAAGTCTGAAAACAAGCCCGATAAAGTGTTTTGCCACAACTGCCACAGTATGTTTTAGGTTTTTCATTGCAACCCTCTCTGATAAACATTTTGATAACTCTATAGAACTTCAAATTCAATATCATCAATTACCAAATGGTTTTGAATGGGCAGTAATGGAATAAAATAGATGAGAAATTTTGGGAGCTTGTTGGCAGTATTGAAAAAAAAATATTGGAGTTCAAGCTGATCAAATAAGCAACCTGCGATTATTTAGTGTTTTCTGCTTTTATGGTACGGTGCATTAACAATTGTCGAAATTGTTGAAATGAACAAGAACGGGTCGAATTCTCGTCGTCACAGACCTTGCTAGTCATGCGAACTTTTCCAAGTGCTGTTCCAAAGCTGTTTTATTGCGGAATGTGAGGATGTGTGAATAGCACAACTATCTCTCTCTCGTTCTTGATAGGAGCAATATGCATTAGCAACCGTATAAAATTGTAACAAGTTCCTTTTGTACCATTATGCTAATACTCAAGAGAAAATAGCTTTATACACATTGTTTGATTTGAGAACATCTTCTATAAAAGAACATCCCCTTATGCAAAGAAGAACTACTATTTAAAGTTAAATGAACTGAGTTCGGTGTGGAACACGACAATTGGACATTTTAATGCTTAGATTAAATTATAATTTATAGTATAAGTGTTAGCGCATCCATACAAACAAATATGAAGCTTGTACCTCGAGTTCAATAAATCAACCCGAGTATCTGCATTAAATAAGAAGTACCTTTTCTCATTAATATTAATAAAATAGGCTAAAACTGACTACGTTTCCATTAACTACAACTTAAGTTGAAAGTAATGGAAAGGACAAAAAAAAGACTTTTTGATGTTTTAAATATAACTCTTCATTCCACCACACACACACACACAATGAGAATTTTAGTTCTCTACAAAATGCCTTATATGTAATGTATTACTTGTATATTCCTTTTGTTACAAGCTTGTTTGTTTATTTCTATCTTTTCGTAAGTAAATAACTGTGTTTATGGTGAGTACTATGAGTATATTTTTAAAAAATAAACAATAATAAAATCTAAAATGAAGAATTGGGAAAATTTTGGGTCGTCAGTATGCTCAGAAAAATTATATAATAGTGTGTGGAAGCCAAAAATCTTTTTATTTGTAATAAATACATGACAAAAATTTAAGATTAACTCTACATAACAAAGACAATAACTAACATGTATTAGATTTGACATATAGGAGGAAGATGTGGATGCCATCTCTTTTATAGTTTTATTGCGTGTGACAACGGAACATTGGCTGTATTGGGCAAATAAATAGGGATAAACAGTTACGCTTATCTACCGATGGCATTCTGGTATTTTCTTAATTTTCTTTCCAACCAAATACGATGAGACAGAAAGAAACATTTTTACATCAGGATATTTTTTGTCCTCTGAGGATGTTATGTTTATTCGTCCGATTCAAAGGGGGAAAAACAATAAAAGAATTAAAAAAAAACAATTTGTATTCATTTTATTAATTGGTGTTGGTACTTCAGACGAAAACTTCAGGAAATATATATATTTTTTTGCAAAATCGCAATCATTAATGTTTACTTGTTATATAGTGCAAGGTAGAATACATAAGTTATTTAATTCAAGTTATAGTCAAAAATCAACAAAATGCATTTAACTGATATTTTTAGAGTGGTTATAGAAAATGTAACAAAACAACCATTACTTTGTGTAATGAATATAAAAAAAATCGTTGATAGTTATATAGCTGACTAAAGAACTTATCAAACTTAGTATAATAGTTAGGCTATATTATTTTTTGCCCATTTCAAGACAAAAGGTTTCAGTTTTAAGTATTAACCTTAAATGCATTATAATTTAATTTAAAAAACTACTTTGGAACCCACCCTGATTATTTAATTTTTGGTTAACATATTGAGTTATATTGAATTCTTCTTATTTGTCAATATTAGTTTTGGGTAGTTTAGGAATTAAACCATTAAATCGTTACATTGTCCTGTTGTGATATCTTGATTAATTGCCCATATTATATTCAGTGGCGCAGGAAACTTTCTTTTTTTTTTCTCATTAGCTAATCGGAACCTGAAACATTTTATAATTCGCAGAATATTAAGAACAAACTTTATCTACATTTTTATTGTTACGAATATAAGAACTCAAACGAATGTTTCTTTAAACATATATATACATATCGCAAAACATTTTCAACCCCACTTTTATATAAATTATTTTATGTATAAGCTGTCCTAAGTCAGCAATGTTTATAGTACTGTAGCATCCATGCTTTTATATTTTTTTATATTTAACTCTATTATTTAAATTTTTC
Source organism: Trichonephila clavata (assembly GCA_019973975.1). Lineage (NCBI taxonomy): Eukaryota > Metazoa > Arthropoda > Arachnida > Araneae > Nephilidae > Trichonephila > Trichonephila clavata. The sequence goes on from BMAO01036131.1 coordinate 42,041, forward strand.
ATATTTCCATTTAAAACCTATTGTCTAGTTATTTTGAAATTACAATTTTTTCCAGTTTGATCATGTTTATCCCTCTCTCTCTTGTTGAGAAATTTTGACTATATATATATATATATAATTCATAAATACGTACGAATAGCTATAAATCTCTTTATTACTAGTCAAGAAAGTAAGAAAAATTAGCCACAGTAGTGCAATAGCAATCTCTTTGCCTTATGGACCAAGATTGCAGGTTTAAACAAAGTTTTTTTACTAGTCAACCTTCACCTGTAATTTGCCTATTCACTAGGCCATAGGGAAAGGAAGAAATATCAAGAGAAGTGTAAATATTACAAATAAAATACATAATACTATTAATAAATAGCGATACAATTTAATAGCCTACGTAATTATTGGTATAGAATTAAATCGATGTAAAAATACAAGAAAGATAAAACTTACTTCCTGAGCACAGCACAACAGGTTAATGTTCCCGCCAGATACAAAGAAGCATTAACAGTACCGCATAAAAGAAAAATTTCGTAAATTATGATAAAATAAGCGATAATATTATGTGTTAAGCAGTCGGATGCCCTTTTGCATTTATAAATTTTCCAAAACGCAAGTCTTACTACATATGAGAACATTAATATAAATTCCTCAGACAATCAATCCTATTTGTCCAGGTGAAATACTTTTAAACCATAGATGTTTCTGAGAGTAGAGACAGTGATTGGAAATTGCCCTTCTAAGTGCAACCTTGATCTTCATTATAATTAAAACTTTTGAAATCTGATTAGTATTTTCAGAAATTAGTACAAATTTATGAATTCCCGTTTTCTACATTATAAAAGTCTTCAAATGTAGTACTTTGAATTACTAGAAAAAATAATTTTTTCCAAACCAAGTTTTACTCACAATAGTATTTTCACATTTCCAGGATAAACCAAATACTTCAGTTTAATTCGAAGCTTTTCGAAAAATTTATTTCAAGAAAGAAATCATTCCTTGAACCCTTGGAGGATGAGCCATTTTTGGAATTCAAGTCGTGGCCTACGTTTTACTTTCGCTGTTGATATCGATGAAAATCGTTAAATCAATAATTTGTTGTACGAAAACTTTTCAAGAAGAGAAGAATACAAATTATCTGCCTATACCTGACTTTTGTGTTAGATCGATATCAGGAATGCTTCCGATTTTAACAAATCGTTTATTGTTTAGTCTACGTTAAAAGTAGTGATTCTGGCTACAATTTATGATCCACTTTAACGAAAGCAAATTCTAATTTTCTAGTACACTGATATGGTTTGTGAAGCGTTAGAAAATTACGCATTTTCCCTCATTTTTATAAGTATGAATTTTTTTTTAATTCTGTTAGTTTCATTGAGAAATATTTAAGGGAAAGTTTTATTATTACTTGTAAACTTTTTTTAAAATTATTACCTGGTTAAAAGTTCTAAAGAATTTTGCTGCTTTGTTCGCACGATTATGCAGAAAATATAACTTACTTTTTTCTCTTACTAACACTATTTTGGAAGTTCTACTCAAATTAAACAACTGATATAACACAATGATTCAGTGCATCAGCTTGAAGCCAAATTTTAACTAATTAAAACTATTCTGTAACTTGAGAACTTTACGTTTTGCTTATACGTGCTTCTATTGTTAATTCTTTTTTTTTTTTGCCTTTAAAACTTTCAATTGCTTTACATCACGAATCTTCAACAAAAAATAGAGCTAAATGTTGATTTTTTAAAACTACTTCTCAATTACTTCCTTTGTAATCATATTTAAGTATTGCGAATGTTTTATTTCTGGTTGACAAAATGAAATATATGGACCATAAATATTTTTTAACAAACTGCAAAATGATTTTTATTATTGGAACTACACATGTAACAGAACAGTTTCCAAGACCTTTTAACAATGAATTTTTCTCATGAAGTGAAACTGAGTTCTTATTTCTAAATGGCTTGTATTTTTAATCACTATTATTTTGATGTTGTAATCATTTTGGCAAATTCTTCTGGAAGAAGATTTTCGAAGCGAAATGTGAAAAAAAAATCATGGAAAAGAGTAGCGTTAAGTTTAAAAAGAATGAGTACTTTAAAACGAAGAAAAAAATTGAGAAAGAATTTAAATAAATAGAGTCAATAAATATGAAATAAATAACCTTTCAAGAAATTAGGAAAATTTAGGAGGAGTGGGTGGGAAAGGACAGAAACGGATGGATGTACTTAATCGACAATTGACCGCAACATATTTTCAAATTACATGAATTTTATAAAAATTATCATCTATTTTAAAACATCTATATAAATTAGTTAAAATAAAAGGCCACATTAAGCTAATTATTAAATGGAGATAAAAAATACAATTATACTGGTTAGCACAACTATAATACTCCTACACATACATTTATATGTTTATTGAAATGGTTCTGAAAATTTTACGTATAATACAGATACAATTTTTTTTCCTTTTTAATTATCTAATACTTATTTAATGAATTATGCTAAGTAGTTGAAATGTACTGGTGCATATTGAATGTACTCATGTTTATAAATATATATAAACTTTAGATTATTTATTATTCTGGTTTTGCTATTCACTTAATTTCCCGTAATCCAATACGGAACACATATTTTACACATGGATTCAAAAGTAGAATTTCCTTTAAAATATGACATTTTGAAACAGGTGTATATACACATACATATTTTTGTTGCCTTCAGAATTTCTTTCAAGAAAAAAAAAGCATTATTTTTTAAGAAACAAATATTTTTACAAAAAATAAGTTGATTTTTAAGACTGCATCACATATACGAAATGATTTTTTTTGAAAAAATATATGAGGAAAAAATGGAATATTTCTGAATATAAATTTGTATCATTTACCCGAATTCTCATAATATCCATAAACCCTTCAAGCCCCATATACCTTATTTTGAGCACTGAATTTAGCATAAACAGATGCAGATATATGATTGCGAAATCTTGTCAAGTGGCAGAAAATAGTAAATGTTTCTGGGGAATTGCTCGGAATGTGAAAATGTAAGTCAAAATGTGAATATCAGGAAAAAGATATGGAAGCGACATTTTAACTTCTGAATAAAATAATTGCAAAATTGAAAGCGGATGATTTTTTTAACCTTCTCAAAATGCACCTGCAGTTGACATTTTGGATGTGTACAGTGATCCGTGAAGAGGAGAAAATATTTTTATCTTCTTTTTTGAATTATGTTTCTCAAAAAATATTTAGATGCAATTTAAACTGAAAAATGCTTATCGAATGGAATGTGCATTTTTTACATCGTGTTCGTGCAGAAAAATAAAACTGTTTGAACCGTTTGGGTTCACTGGCAGGTATAAAGGTTCTAATAATTTTTTTTAAATGTCAAAAGATAAATTTCTACAGTGTTGATGATTCAGAATTTTAAAAATATCATTATCTAATGTTTAAAACTTTCAAATAGTTCGAGCTGTATTCATTTTATCAGTGGCTGTGATTAAAGTTTAAAAATAAATAAATAAATGAGGATTCATATTTTACTATTTTTTTTTAATCATAGATTATTTAAACCTCTTTTGCTTTTCTGAACCGACTTATATTCTTTGAATAGCTACTTAGTACATTTTAAGAAATTCCATGCATTGTAATATACTTTGAATTTTATGTACAATCCTTTTATGTTGAATAATTTAAACATTGTGCTTTTATAAATATAAATTCCATTTATTTATATTTATACGAGGGCTGTAAATAAAACTGTGACAACATATCTTAGAAATTTGCAGAAAAGAGTGCGTGGGCAAATAGGATATGGTAGCGTTGAGGCAGTGTTGTTGTTGATGAGTAGAGAGTGCTAAAAAAACAAAAGATTTTGTTAAAAGGGTAATGTTTGTTGTGTGACTGTATACTGAAGACATTTATTTCCATTGCTCTAAAGCCTGTTTTAAAAAGATGATCAGTGGCTGTGTCTTAAAATATAAGTTGCACGTGACAAAATTGCAAAAGAATAACATCGAGGATTACTGGAAGCGTGTGGATAGGATGGTTGCACAAAGGGTTGAAGGATGGATAGGATGGTTGCACCCTATAGGATGGTTGCACAAAGGGTTGAATTGTTTCGTTCAGGTCAGAATGTTACTGCGGATTTTCAACGCTCATGCCAACCCTCAAGATCAGATTGGCATTCTGAGTGTTGTCGCCTTTCTATATAACGCAATGCTTCTCAAACTTTCTATATTTGCGACCCAATATTCAATCACAATTTTCATCGCGCCTCCCCCTCCATACAAATAACAATACATTCAATTCAATAATACTATACTTTTACGCTAAAGCAACAATACGACTTTACCCTCTTCAGTACCACCAGCGTATATATACTTCTAACTCAACTGGTGCTTAAATTCCCCGTACGTGTATATACGTCTTTGCGAAGTACATTCTTTTCTATGCACTGCTATCCCTAAAATTATTCCGAAAGCTTTGGAATGCAATAAAAGAACCTTGACAATATTGGTAAAGTATTTATTTATATCAGAAGATTTCCTTATTTATTCCTTTTCTGCCCCCCCCCCCCTTCAATATATCCCATACGTGCATCTACGTGGAAAATGGAGGCATTGGGGAGGGAATAGTGTAACTTTTAATCGGAAGTGAAGGGTTTATTAACAAACCATACAAATTATCAAGATAAGTGTTAATTTCTGTATATAATTTTATATGAGACAAGCCCATGGTGTCACTGATAATTATTAAATTTGTTCTTAACTAAGCATTGTTAAATTAATTTTCAAAAACATAGTGCAGTACTGATACATTTTGTGTGTATAATATAAGTGTAAATGTTAATTTTATTTCTTATTATGTCGGAATGTATTTGTTTACTTTCAGTAAATTAATATATTTTTAATTAATGTTTTATTTTTAACTTTTGAACACGTTCATGCCCCACAGTTTGAGAAATACTGATATATCGTCAATGATTTGTCTGGTAATTACCCTTAGAGGTTGGTTTCAGTCATCAAACGGTGTGGCACATGATGAAAAAATGACTGAATTGCTGCACACTGTACTCACCGAAGTACAGAAACTGCATCTGCATATACTGACTGGCATCCCCTTGGAGAGGTACCGCAATGAAGAAAGCGCATTTTTGTAGTGTATTGCTGCCATTGGTAAGTCGTGGAGCCTGTACTAAAGTGTCAATCAAATGAATGGTGTCACTGATGTGACAAAGCTCTTTCTCATATCACAAGCAAAATCTCTTCTCTATTGCGACGGGGGTAGTGGGAAATTTTGGAACATCTTCCACACTTACATGACATGAATTTTGGTGGCTTTAATCCATTTCCGAATTTGAATGAATCTCTCCGAGGCAGCCGATTTCATAACGTTTTATCTGTACGCAATGCAGAGAGCGCTCCATCGCTGACATCAACAATCGAAATCTTGCGAATAGTCTCCAAAAGCCTCCCCGACAATTACAAAACGTTATAAGCTTTGATGGTGATCACAATGAATGAACGTAATGTAATTGTAAGTTTATTAAAAATTTATTGATACTTATCTTGCTATTACTTAATTTACAATCCTCGAATTAACTTCAAATTTTCTAAATGAACTTGAATGGAAATAGGCATTATTGTCGGAAAAAATTAACAGTTAATAACACAAATTAGAAAATAACTATTTATTAATAACTTAAGTATTGAACTTACAATATCTCTGAGAGCATCGAAAGTTTTTTTTTTTTTCATTTGTAATAACCCAACTTCTAGTCTAACGTGTGACCCGGTTACAGGTGTGAAAGGAAGTGAAGGATGATTCGGCATGATAATTTCCAATTATTTTATTTAGCACTTTAATCGACTCAAACACAATTCAACGTAACACAATAATTAGGATGTTCCAATCAGTCAACAAAGGGAGGGGAGGAGAGTCGCGTTTTGGGAGAATACATCTAATAAACCACTTTATAATAATAGCGCTTCTACTTCAATATTATTTTACACGGTAGATATGTAACTATTGGTCATTTAGCCTCTCTCTTTAATACTTTAAGTATCAAACGTAATATGAAGGTTACAATATCTGCACTGTAGGCAGTCTTCTAGTCAATTAAGGTTTAATTTATCAGAATCAACTTTTTGTCTTCAATTTATCACAAGGCCTTTCTCACCTTTTGCGGTTTCTTCACCTTATATCTCTCTTGTCACTCTTAGTTAACTAACCTTTTAAATTTCTACTATCTATCCTTCTTCGCTTTCTAACTCACTAACTTTTTTTAACTCGCAAACAAAACCTATATATAAGAAACATAATTGCATATCGCGCCTTCTTAGGAGAAGATTGATAAATTTTGATACCCCCAAATATTTCCCTTGAGGGTTAATATAAGGACGCGTATAGATCCATCACATTTTTGTTTGTTTGGTTTTGATATAATTAACCTGAATTGGTCTATACCGGTTTGCAGTAAATCTCGTTTGTAAAAATAAGCTATCATACAGTTCTGAAATGTTCTTTCAGCTGAAGGGTCTTCAGTTCAGAAAAATGATTCAAGTGTTTCTGCAAAGCCGATTGTTTCATGAAACCGTTTAAGTAAAAAATTAGCAAGTTTAATTTTATCAGAGCTTTTATTTTCAGATTTATTTGATACACATATTTAACAGTCAATTCCCATCAAGTGTGCTTCTCCACAGTTTCTTTTTCTACCAGAAAATGTTATTTGTGAATATCCACAGCCCTAAATTTATCATGTCTGATTAATTCAGAAATCTTTAATCCCTAATCCAATTTTCTAGACATCTTGGAATTATTTTTTTCCACAAACCATATGCTCTTCATACACGATTTAATTTAAATCTTATTTCAAGCTTTCTTTACATTAATTCAGTCTTAACTATGTCTAAAGTTCAAAGAGAGTGAGTGATTGTATGTATGGTTTATTCACGCAAAGTTAAATACAACTAAACTGCACCACTTAAGTTCGTAGAAATGATAATCATATATAGTTTTTTACGCTTATAAAGTTTAAGTGAGTGAGTGAGTGAATATTAACGTCGCACTGATCAGCTACACGAGGGCTTTTGGCGACGGTCCGCGTAATTTTGAACCATGGTCAAGTGACGCGGACGACACCTGAGCTGGCACCCCCTCTCCTAACTACCACGCCAACGGGAGGACGTTTGAGCTCTCGACAGATTTAACGTGCATCGCTCCCCTACACGGCGGATCTTCAGTGGTACTAGGATCGAACCCATGACATGCTAGCCATGATCCGATGCCTAGACCACTCGGCCACCGCGGCCGCATAAAGTTTAAGTGAGATAATCTTCTGTAACGTTGATCAATGAAGTAGTCATTGGTGGGGAAAACTCTACTGTAGCATTGGGATAAGTTTAATTATATAGATGACCTTCTTAAATTATCTACTAGTGATATCATCTAGAACAGTTCGTTATTTGTGACCCAAATTTTAGTCGTAATTTTCATCGTGCCCCCCATACAATAACAAGGCATTGAATGCAATAATAATGTACTTTGATAAAAAGCGACAAAATGAATATAATTATAAACCATACAAAACTATCAAAGTAAGTATCAAACTTTTACATAATGTTGCATGTGACAAGCCCATGGGAGCCGCTATTAATTAATCAACTTCTTTTTAATTTAGTATTGATAAATTATTAATGATGAAATACATTATGTATTACTTACACTTCTGCCCTGTCATAGTTATAAACGTACATTTTATTTGTTTTTGTCATTGTGTATTTTGTTAGAATTCCGTTCAGTAAATTAATTATCAGTTTAAATTTTTTTTATTTTTCGATTTCTCGATATGCTTGTGCTTTCCACGTAAGTTTGTCAATCCTTTTAGGGAGCACCCCCCCACACACACACAGTTTGAGAAACGCTAATCTAGAAGCTCTATTACCCAGCACAAAATATTTTTTTTCTAAATAAAACCATTTTGCCATCCTATATCGAAAGGCTCCTGTACTTTTATTATAAAACAAAAACTATGGTCTTACTCTGGTCACTATACTAGTTTTTCTATAAGGTTGATGATGTGTTACATAATATTAAAAATTTAATGCTAGTAAGGTTTATTCAGAAACCTCTCATTCAATATGTTTATTCCCATAAACATAAGTCATTTTTTTCAAAACTCTTCAAAATTATTGTGCTGTAAACTCTCATAATATTAACTATTTACGAAATAGAACACTTTTTTTATCTAAGTGTGTAATGATGGGCTATCCGCGAGGTCTAATATCTGGAACTCGGAAATTTTACATACAACCATATTGACTTTTTTGATAGACTCCACTCCGAAAAACAAACGCCACTACAACATAGAATATTATGGTGTAGACTACTGTGGAATAAGATACTGAAAATAAAATTACTGCAACTCTCGCTGGTCACAACTAAATATGTCCTTTCATTATATATTGTCGTCGAAAGTTCCAGAACATTCCATAACTATAATTACAGTTACTTTTTTTATAAATACAAGTACAACTAATAATATTAAAAGCATGAGAGAAAGAAATAATTACAAATAATAAAAACAAGCACGAGACACAGAAATTAAAGTCAATAAATACAAAGTAAACAAAACTTATTTTGGGCAAGTCGTCCGCAGAAGGGTGCGTGAGTTCAAGCAGTAGATACTGCCCATGGCAACCAAAGTGAACTATTTTTGCTGCAATATAAATAGTCACTGAGGTATAGACTACTCTTATAGGGACAATACATCCACGTTAGTGCTGGCTGAATTGTAATAATTTATTCTCGAACCGGAGTCCGGAATCGTTGTCACTTAGATATTTAAATATTTTGGAAGATTTCTTTTTGGAAAATTCACACACAGAGGCTGTATCTCTTTAAAGAAGAGTATACATTATTTATTATTAGTTTATTTTGCTTACAAATCGCATAGTTAGGTTTGAGGTTAGATTAATAAAAGTAATTTATTGTAAATAGGTTGTTTTCATTTCAAATTCGATTAAACAACTTCTCAATCCAAACCGCGTTGGTATTAACAAAGAACCAAAGCGATCTGCAAAATCTTCACCTCAACCAACTCGAGGAGGATGTACCACGACCAGTATACGTATTTGTATTTTAAAGGAACACAACAAACATATAAAAATTTACTTTTCAATAGATTTAGTCAATTTATTGGATATTTTCTTTGAGTGTTGTCAGATTAAATTTCCTAATTCATTTTTCAGTCATCTGATGTATAAAAGCACTATAATCACAGCAAATATGTCGCTCGTGTACTGGAAATAACAACTCTCAAAAGTAGTTATTTAGTATAGGGTATACAGAAAGCATTAATCAATAATCAGATAACGTGTTCGCACTAAGTTGAAAGTTAATAGAGGCTTATTGAGACAGTTGCACGATATTGATTTATGTAGACAAGTTTATGGAATCAAGTATCTATTTAAACATACCAAGTGTATCCTAAAGCAGTTATCTGGAAATACACTAGTATGTTTAACTAAGCCAAATATAGTGAGTTAGTTCATTATAAAATTGGATTTTAATCACTAAAGAAGCATTTTTTCGTGAAAAACGTAAAGCTACATTTTTTGTTCTAAAGACAAACGAAAGCATATAGATTTATAACTTAAAAATTTTAAATATAGAACATATTAAACCATTAAATTATGATACTGTTTTTGAAATTTAAAAAAAAAAGAAATTACTTAGATGAGGTGTCTTGGTTTATGATTTGAAAGGATTGCAAATGCATTATATTTTTGGAAAAAAATAGAATGAAGGAATATGACAAATAATGTATACTCTAAAAAAACACAATTAATATTTGTATTTAAAAGGAAAGTGTTAAACGTATTGAACGAAAAGTTATCATGTATGGAAAAATAACATTTCAGGACTTTAATTTCTCTTTCTTATTCTTATAGAAATTTTACTAGTCTGTCAGAATTGGGTATGATTACATAATGCACTATCCATGGATAGTAACTCAATAAATTTATTTTTCTTTTCTAATTGGTCCAATATTTTGAAAAGAATTTGATTACTGATTAATTCAACGTTATTTAACACTCATATGGAGCTATCTTTAAAAATGCTGTTTAATACTTAAAGAAACATATATATATATATATATAAATGCCATATCTGAAACGAATATTTCTTTTTGAATGTATCATCTGGTATTTTCAAGATGATACATTCAAAACGAAATGTTCAAGACATTTATGTTATGGTTCTGTATTAAATTTAAGTAGCATTTTTAAAGGAATACGTTGTATACGCTTGGAAGAATAGCTGTTGAAAAACAAAGAAAAATTACATATAACTGAGTATATACCAATATATATTACGAATAATTGCATCATTAAGTAAAGCAGAGATTAATTTAAGTTTTAAAACTTGTAAAAATGATTTATAAAAGAATTATATATTACCAAGGGAAACTAACGAATAAAAAATTGCTGCGGTGTTCATCTTTGGAAAACAGAAATATATATATATATATATGCTACATAATAGCAAGATCTATAAAAGACCTGAATTCCATTTATCATAATTCTAATTTATATAAGCGCTATGTAGCCACATAAAATATGTGAGAATATATAGTCAAAATTTCTCTACAACAGAAAGATGAATACGCAATAAACAAAACTGAAAAAATATTGAAATTTTAAGATAACCAGACAATTGATTTTAAAAGGATATATAAAAATTAAAATAATAGATTTAAATATATAAAAAAATATAAAAGTATGGATGCTACAGTATTATAAACATTGCTGACTTCGGACAGTTTATATATAAAATAATTTATATAAAAGTGGGGTTGAAAAAGTTTTGTGGATTTCTCATAATGGATTTAGATTTTCTATTCAATATTTTTAATAGGTTTTTGTTCAGTAGTATTAACAAAAGGGGGGGGGGAGGTAGGCAGGCCATAAAACATGTTCAACCCCACTTTTATATAAATTATTTATTATATTAATTACTTGATAGTTAAAAATATTTAGTAAGTTTTTTTTAAATAACTTTATTTATTTGTAAAGATAATTAAACACATTTTTAAAAAAACCTACCGCGTGATTCAGACCTTCACCAAACACGTAGAATACAGGTACGCAACCACCTACTCTACAGCAAAACTGACGCTAATTAAAACATTTGCTTAAAAGCTAAGCATGAATTTCGGAGGCTATTTTCTCCGAATTGTTTGCCCATTCGTCGATATTATAGAGAGATGAACACCCTGACGGAGTACTACTATTACACAGAGTCTCGTTCCCAAGTGAATTTCCTTAAGGTACCCGACTAACACACTTGAACAAGTGAAGATTATGATCTCCTGAAATTATGTGATTATACCAAGGATGCATTTTGAAAAAAAAAAAAAATGGTATTCCGTAGAACGAAATTATTTATTCCCCACACAAGATGCCCCTTACTTGAGAAATAAACTTAGTTTAAACATATTCCTCTTACGTGCTAACTAAACATTTACTTCATTCGCAGCTGAAACAATCCGATCTTTATGGAGCTTTCAGACACGCATTGCCTGCAACAAAGCCGCCTAACTCATGTTTTTTATTCTAAAAGAATATATATATCTGAAATATTAAATGGAACTTCTCTCTCTGTAAAGGAATGAATAACACAGGGAATAAACAAATACAAAAAATACATAAGAAATTTTATTTGGCAATGGCGCGTATTATACGTGACAAGGTAAATCCATCAAGATAGTCATTTCTTTTGATGGAAAAAAAATAACTGGAAAAAAAGCATTGGGCACGAAAGGCGTTTTAGAAAAGTATGCAGTCCACATTTTTTCAGGTTTTTATTAACAAAGAGTTTAATGATAGAGAGCTTATGTTCGTTTCTCTAAGCAAATTTTCAGCGGAATGCTGAAAAAATTATAAAATTGCAACGCTGTATTTCTTTAGCAAAAAAAATTAAGCATTTTTCTAGTGCAATTATAGTCAGTTTAGATCATTCTCTTTCAATCTATATTTCATAATTATACACAAAACTATATATTTTGATTGCTGTTTTGTTTATTTGTCAATATTGAGAATAATGTGATATGAAGTTATTTAAAATGATTTCATTAATTTTTTTTTATAAATAATTTTAGTTTTTAAAATTCTTAGAACTTTTTTGGATTATTGTAAAAATATTTTATGTTAAAACAAATAAGTTTTGATTAAAAGTTTCGATTATAAAACTAAAATATTTATGTATAATAGCGCAAAAATGAGTCAATTTAAAATATAGTGCTCGTGCTGTGTTGGAGAAGATTCAAGTTATTATATTAATAAATTAAGTATTGGAAGCATAAAATATTTTTCTTCTTAGTTATTGATTTATAGAACTTTAGTTAAGAAAATATCCCAATTCCATCACGTTTGCTTAATTCCTATTTTCATTATCACAGAAAACATCAAGTCCTCGTCAATTGTATTAAATTTCGAGCTTATGTGAGAATCTTTTCTGTGCTGATTTTAAAATGACTGCTAATTATTCCAGATTGAAATTTTATAAAATTTAATGTATACTACATAAAATCATTGATTTGCTAAATTTAATAAAGATATTGAGAATACGCGCATTAGTGTTTTAGTAGTTATAATAATACTGTTTTGTCAGACTTCATAATAACATGGTAAATGCCAATTTCTTTCGAATTTCTTCATTTATAAAATTGGAAATATTTTTTCAAGCTTAAAAATAATTTACTTTATCGTTAGCTTCCTTTGTTTTTAATATATAGCTCGAATTATATATGATATATATATTTTTAAAAAATATTGTACTCTGAAAAAATATATTTAATGTTCTGATTACTTTTTCAAATATCTTAGCTTATAGTTTTATTAATTATTTCATGAAAACTCATATTAATATTATTACTAAAGTTTTTTATCGATATTTTAGTATAAATATTATGTTTTAAGTTTGTTGTATATGGTCTGCATATTCAAAATTTATAACAAAGTTATAATAACTGATCTAAAACATAAGTTCTGTAAGAAACAGTAAGAAACAATAAATTAATTTAAGAATCCCGCTGGTTTTTGTTTTTTTTTTCAAATCCCGGGATTAATATAACTATTTCCGGGATTTAATATTTGTTTGGATTATATTTTGAATTTTTTTCAAAGTATTTGGAATCTTGTATTACATTTAATGTGTATCTTATTTACTTCTTTTGTACTGTATACATTTAATGTAAGTTTTCTTACGTGTTGAACCTTGAAGTGTTCAAGGTGGGTGTGTATGTTTAACAGTGAAATTCGATAAGTTTTCTCTTATTTTTCTTCTGTAATTTTCTCCCAATCGTGAATGGGGTCAGAAAACGGACATTTCCTTCAACCTCAGGATGTCTGGTGTCAGCTAACTTGGACAGAGGCGATTAGAATTTTTGGAAGATATCTAGTAGTGTTTTCAGCCTCAAGATCCCGATTTTTTTTCCATTCCCGAAATCTCAGGTTCAAAATAACTAATTCCGGGATTTAAATTTCGTCTAAATTATATTTTAAAAAATTTTTCTCATTAAAATTTTCTAAGAATTTAATTTTTCAAAAATTAATGTTTTATTTATGAAATATATACGTAGATTTTTTTTTGTGAAATTATAGTTGCTATAGGTAAAAAAAATATATGCATAGCTCTCATTTTTCATTTGGGAAAACGTCGTTTAGATCAAAGTGGCTCACTGCAATGCTTACACAATAATGTAAGAACATCTCAATAATAGATTTTGTCACAGTTCCTTCTTTAACTAAATGCCTTTAATTAATAGCGGACTTGCTTGAGACACTTCAAATCTCATTGCATTACTAACAGATCATGCAACTGGATCTTCAATTTCAAATGAGGTACACTTGAAATTGATTCACGTTCTGATTCAATAATTGGATATACAACATACAAAATATAATTTATACATAAAATTTATATACAAAAACCATTAAGCGTAGCAGAAGAACTAAATAAAGTTATCAAAGTAGTGTATGCACCAATACAGTCTATTAGATTTGAGACACTGTCATCAAAAGTTCAAAAAGAAATGTCTCTTTTTTGAAAATGCAGGGAGACGTAGTGACCTGAAAAGAACATACTCCTATTTAATTACGATAATACCTACTAGTAATGAAGCCGAACATGCGTTTTCTTCGGAAGGAAAATTTGTAACAAATATAAGGAGCCGTTTCAATGATGAAACGCTGGAGGAGCTGTGATTTTATAAGCTTATTTACAGAAACACAAGAAATGTACAAATGCTTTTTTTAAATTTCATTATGTACTATTTTCATTTGTTTTTATGATGAATTATTTTTTATTTGTTTCATTAAATCAATTTTAAATTCTATTTTCAATTTTATTATACAATTTCAACTATGCTAATATGTAAATATTTTTAATAAATAGTCCAATCCTAATCCCGGAATTTGGACAATGTAATCCCAAAATTCCGGGATGGAAAATTGTAACATGGGATTGCAAACCCTAATACATTTTCTTAGAATCACGAATTATAATTTCTCTTCTGATAAGACAATATATGAAGACAAACATATTCGGTATACTTTATAATGCATATTTTCTATTTTTCTCAAAAAGTGTGATTTTTGATTTTTTCCCCCTGTCTCTACTTATTGCCTTATCAAATATTGAATAGAAATTTTCTTATTGCAGCACATTTGTTTAAATGATATTCCTACACTTGGAAATTCTATAAATATATTTCCTAGCAAATAATAAATTATATTTCCTTCCGGGCAAATTGCACTTGATTCTGTTTCTTCTTTCATAGACTTGGATTATTTTTTCGAATCGAGATTTGGTGAATAATTTAACATTCCATTGGCATTTTAAAATTTCGATATCATGATAAAAATACGAAATATTCTGACGCAAGTGTAAATAAAAAAAAATGTAAATTTTAAAGTGAAAAACAATTTTCTCGTATTTTAAAAAAGCGATTTTATTCCCAAATATTCTAAATTTAGAACTCCCATTATGCACAAAGTAATTTAAGGAATTCAAAAGTAATGTTAGAAGGAAATAAACAGCTTCCTTTCGGCAATGCAAATTCAATGTGGTTAGAAAAAGTAAAAAATTAGTATTTGCTTAGAATTGATACATGTAAAAACTTGTAATAGTAATAACACTATTATAAATAGAAAAATGTTATCTGAAAGATATTTTTGAAAGCCTTAATATTTATAGTGAATCTGAAAAGTTATCGTATTTAAAATTCTCAAATGTGAGACAATAAATGTTCATTTGGATTAAAACTAAAAACCATTTTGTGTTGAATTTTGAAAATGAGTTGTATCAACATTCGTTAAATTTTAATCCGTTACTTATGCAGCAATAATTTATTATAAATTAATTTTAATTATTTTTAATAATGACTTCATTACAATTTCCATACATTAAATTTAATAATAATTTTTACTCAAACATAAATTGAAACCTATAATGATTTGCGATATAATGCGAATTAAATAAAAACTAAATAAAAATTAAACGAATAACGCCTTTTTAATTAAATGCAAAAAATAAATTATCAATTAAACTAAATTGGCAGTAATATAAACAAAATTTAAAAATCGATTTCTCTTTGAACTGAAATTAAACGTGAGTCAGCAGCTTATAACTCTTATTATTAATCCATTTAAAAATAATTATTAAGACACATTTTAAGGTAATGTGGTTATTTATTTGTAATATATGCTATATACATATATAAGCAAATTTACATATAACGATCAGTTTATACAATAAAAAAATAATAAATAGTTATCCTTTGTCTATATTGAAATGTGTATTTAAAGAATTTTTAACTTATCTTTTGAGTTTCTTTTGATGCGTTTAAAGCACTGAATTTTTCTTAATGAAATTAGAACTTTGAAGTTCATGTAGTTAACACATTCAATTTTAAATAAAACCTCTTCCTACTTAACGAATAAAACAAGAAAACTCTAAAGAAAAGCATTTATTTATTCTTAGAAATAAATAAAAGTGACAATATTTTTATAAGTTATCCAAAGGAAAAATTCAAGTGAATTTTTCTTGCTCCATCCCCGATTCTTTTTTCCTCTACTATTTCTGTTATGTTTATGGAATCATCATATATAATAAAATACCTCTTTGAATCCTATGAAATATTCATAAACTGCGAAATTCTTCATTTGTACTATTCCTTTTTCCATTTCATTTGCTATTTCATGCTAAAAATGAACTCCTTTCAATCAATCTTGTTTAAAGCTGGGAGTAGATATCCCCCCATTTTCTTATATACCATTCTCCAAATTAACTTTGATTTCTAAATTATGAAATCTAGCTTTTTATTAATGTCAACACTGTAAATTCTTTCTGTATTTTACTATTTGCCTTAGCTAGGCTGAGATTAGACTGTTAATTAATAAAAAGGAAGATGTAGTTTTCATTTTTAAATGAAAGTTTTCATCAAAATTATATTTCTTTAAAAACAATAGTGAATTAATTTGACTAAAAAATTCTTAAATAAAAACGAATACAATTATGTTCAATTTGAGTAACATGTCATATTAATTCTCAGACAAAAATAAATATTTTATAAAAAACGTAGCATAGGACATGTTTCATCAAAGAGTTTTATTTCTAAGACATAACATTTGCATATTTTTTACGTGAAATATATTCCCTAATAAATCATTTGAGGAAGCATATTTTCCTCAAAAATTTACTCAAATTTGTAACTTGTTTATAAAACGAATTGAAAATTTTGTAAATTTCATAGAGTCATGAGGGGAAGAATGTTGCTACAAGGGTAAATTGGATGTAATTTTTTCCAATTAAATTGCTAAACTGTAAAATATCAGATGCCAACGACAGCTGTTTTCTTTATGGAACCCTATCTGACCGTACAAAAATTTGCTCGTTCTTTTTTTTTTTTTTTTTTTTTTGTTTAGAAAAATTCGTACAGGTTAAATTCAAACTATACTTGACTGCGCATGCTCAAACCTTAAATAATCTAATAGCTGCTCTGCTTTCTTCTGTAAATGAAAACAAAAATAAAAGTTGTCGAAAAACTACTTAAAAATAGGGGAAATGCTTAAAAAAAGTCAAATTATTTTTCATGCCCTGGAAAAAAATTAACCGCTTGATCATACGCATTTGGATAGAATAGGAATTTTACGAACTATAAGGTAACTCTGATTCTGTCCATAACTTTAACCATTATCAACCAATCAGAGAGCAAGCACCCTTTTATTTCGCTTCAAATCAGAAATTAACAAAAAAATATTACAAAGTTTCCGTGTTTATATGCAGAAAATAAAAATAAATATCAACATATATTGTTGCGGTTGATTTTTACAGTTTATTTCAAACACAAATCAATAATTATCATTGTTTTAGAACGGTTTTTTATAAAATAAATAATTTTTAAGAAAACAGTTTTCTTAGAACTTTTTTATGCATTACAAATATATTATTAACATTATTTAAGGTACTGACTACTTGCGACAACTTTAAAAAAAAAAAGAGAGAAAAAGAGGGGGATTTTTGTGATTTAAAAATTTTTTCAGTACATTTTATTAAAAATATGCTACAATTAAGGAGATAAAAAGAAATTGTTATTACTAAAATGCGGGAACAAAATCGTAAAAATTTACAAACAATGACACAAATGCACCCCATGCTGTACTAAAGGTTTATGAACAAATTTTCGACTTTTCAATTCCGATGTGTTGCTATGTTATTAATTTTTAAATGACCTTCAGAATAAGAGATATTTAATTTTTGCAAAATCTAGAGCACTTTATTTTAGTTATTATATAAAATGGCTTAAAATAACAGTGATTATATTAACATAAGGGACTGTAAATTTTGTAATAAAACTGCGATTGATAAATTTGAAGGTTAAAACTCATCTACTAGTACACAGAACGTACACAAAAAAATTTAATTAAGCATTTAAAAAACTTTTTTAGCAATCGTTGCCCTTGTTTGAGTATTTTCAAAAAAACACATTTTGAGTAAAACGCGTTTTAAAAAGTGTGACATATATATATATATATATATATATATATATCTTGCTTAAAGTGATGGCATCTGCTTTTACTAAAACACTTGTAGTTTCTGTTCTAGTGAACGGAAAATAATAAACTTGATATTTTTATAAAGCTAATAAGTTGGTCTGTAAAATATTATCATAAAAGAATTTGTCAATTTCTTGCAAAACTCACAATTTTAGGGTAGTTGGTTACCTTAATAGTTTTGTGATATACAGCAAGGCTTAAGTAAATTGGTGAGAATTTTCTCATTCATATGAGTATTTCTATATTTAATAGACATATAAATTAAAATGTGCATACATTGGTTCATATAATAAAAATTCAGCTATATATTACACATGAATTATAACATATATGGCTCTTTTGAGTAGACAAGCGTAAAAGAGAGATTGCAAGGAGGAACCAAAAAGGATTCATAGTACATGTGGAACATCCTACAGTTTAAAAGCTCTCAGAACATAAATTCATGCTGGAAATAACACACTTTTTATCATATAGTTATTCCCTGGGCAGAACACACAAACAAAAATGCCACTCTTTCTTTCTTTTCTACAATAATCTTTTCAACTTTCATTTTCTGGCAGACATAAGAGAAGATGATACAGCACTATATTTTCCTAAATATAGCATGCGGAATATAAAATATTTTATATTCCTCAGGCTAATAAACTTCCGCAGTAAATTTTATACTCCGCAGTCTAATATAATTTATAGTAGTAATTTTTACATCTCACAGTAAAAGTATTTGTATTTTTTCAA